>MU696344.1:5713-24333 GCA_026770625.1 Nicotiana glauca | reverse complement strand
TGCATATAAGTAAAATATTAAATTTTAGATGTATATAACATATATTGAACAACCTTTATCAGAATTTTTTTTTTTTACTTATTTGAAGTCTGAACACCAATTTCTGGCTTTCCCACTCATATCAAATTCTGAATTGATTTTAGAACTTTATCTGAATTTTAAGAGAATCCTTTGTTCTTCGGTCCTTGTGATTTCCTTATAACTTGCATTTATTTAATCTACTAGTATCAGTAACATATTGTTATTCTTAAATTACATGTTTTCTTACCCTGCACTTATAACTTTTTGGTGAAGCAGTATGTGATAAATTCTGTTGCTCTAACAGAACTCTGTACTGTATCAGGGGCAGGATGATTGAAGAAGAACTTCTAGCATTTTGAATCTTTAGATTGAACATGTTACTTGCAATATATCAATACAAAACTGTTTGATCATTATGTAACATCAAAATTCCAGCTAAACTAGTAATTAAAAACATAACATAGCATTTTAAATGTAGCTTTAGTTGTATAGTTTTAGTACTGTTGTAATATTACTATTAGTAGTAAGTGACGGGGACACAATTAACACCCCTTCGATAGAAAATTACACTATTTAGCTAGGTCAAAAATTTATTATTTTGTATATATATTATATGTTTGACTTCCCTTATTTTCTTCATATATTTACTTTTTTATATTTTGACACCCTTTAGTAAAATCCTTCGCTCAGCCACTACTAATTTTGTGTGCGCATTTGTCAACAAAAGTGGCAATCCTTCAACTTTATTAAGAGCATGTTTGGAAAGCCACCTAGGAATTGGATTTGGGTGTAATTGGGTATAATTATACAGTTTGACATGTTTGTTTGGTCAAGTAATTAATTGATTAGCATGGAATTGGATATAATTAGAGGGGTGTAATTACACTCTCCAATTCTTAAGGGGGAGGTAAGAATTGGTGGTAATTACATTGTTTAATTACAAGGTTGTTTTTTAGTTTCTTTCCTTTTTATTTTATTTTAATTTATTTTCTTTATAAATTTTAATTTATATTTTTTTAATTTTTTAAAACTTAATTTTTAATTTTTAATTTGTTTTAAAATTTTAAAATATATTTTTCTTTGTACATTATTTATCTTTTATTTCCCTACCTTTACTTCTTGTGATTTTATGTAATTGCTTATATTTTATTTTTTATATTATTTTATTTTTTGAAGCTACGCCTCCTTATATTAGAAATAATGAGTCATTAACAAACTTAGCATATAATGAGTGATGCAATTAAAGTAAAATTTCGTTGTTAAATGTGATTATAAGTTTATCATGTTTCCTAATCTTAAGTTGTAGTGGAACTTACTATTATTATATTGGGATTTGACATATGTTAAACTATTTTTATAATTATTAGTTATAAATATATGATTACTAATTAATGGATATTCATGAAAAAAAAATATACATCTTAAATATAATATCATTTATACTTATAAAAATTTATAGGCATATATTTATTATATTAACTTATAATTTTTGATAATTACTTCATTTAAAATTAATCTAACTGTGTAATTACACTTTTGTAACCAAACAGCAAACTTATAATTACGCTATAATTACACCATGACAAACAAACAGGTCGTCGTAATTACATAACTGTGTAATTACTAGGCTGTGTAATTACTGCTTTAATAATTACACCAATTTCAATTACTTGAAAAACAACATTACATGAGAAATATATAATGGGTGGTAGCATAGTTTTATTAGCAGAAAAGTCAACCGTCTTGAAATAGTAATTGAAAGTTTTTCTTTTAGTGAAATAGTTAATCACTCACGGAATGTGACTTATTAACAAACACTATATAATGGGTGTAACAAAAATTTGGCTATAGTTAACTTTGAATGATAAATTGATGTGGACATTATACAAGCAATAATTGAATTGGTGTTTGGGTCTTTTCCATAAGTCTTCACTCCACTGCTCATGGTTTCATATATTTGACCAATAAAGCCAATTGATCACAGAAAAAAGAGTGAAAAGAAACATAAAATTCTATTGAACCTCTACACTCAGAGAAAGAGAAATGGCTTATGCTGCTATGTCTTCACTTATGCATACACTGGAGCAACTCTTGCAGTCTAAATCACCTTTGATTTATAAAAGCTGCTATGTTGAATCTGCTTTTCAAAGTCTTGCTGCTCTTCAAGTTTTTCCTGACGATACTTCAAAGGAAATCAAAGATAATGAAACTTTGACGATTATAGAAAAAAGGATCAGAGATATAGTCTACAAAGCAGAAGAGAGAGTCGATTCAACCCTTAGAAGAATAATCATTCTGGAAGATCAACAGAAACGAGAACGGGCTTCTAAATCCTTCAATAAGGAATTGCAAAAAGTGGAAAAAGAAGTTGATTCTCTAAGGAAAGAATTGATGGAGATTGAGTTTATCGAGCATGGAAGCAAATCTACAGAAGCAAGTACTTCTACCTCATCGAAAAGGTATGCGACCGAGCAACATATTGTTGTCGGGATGAAGGATGACTTCAACGCCATACTAGATCGTCTCACTGCCCAAACAGATGAGCTAACTGTCATACCTGTTGTTGGTATGAGCGGTATAGGTAAGACAACTCTTGCTAGAAAAGTTTATGATGATTCAACAATCCGTTATAGATTTGATAAACATGCATGGGTAACTATCTCTGAAGTTTATAACGAGAGACAAATGCTTCTTGAGCTTGTCTCTTCGATTAGCCAGGATAGGACTGATGAAAGTAATAAAAAAATGAGCAATGATCAACTAGCAGAGATTGTGTATAGAGGTGTGATTGTTAGGAGATTTTTAGTTGTCATAGATGATCTTTGGAGTACTGAGGCTTGGGATTAAATACAAAGAATATTCCCAAATGACAACAATAGAAGTCGAATCCTATTAACTACTCGCCTTAGTTATGTGGCTGATTATGCAAGCCCTGATTTTCCTCATCATAATATGTCTTTTCTAAGTTTTGATGAGAGTTGGATTCTATTTACTGAAAGACTTCTTAGAGAAGACATATGTCCTCCTCACCTAGATGAAATTGGGAAGCATATCATACAGCAATGCCGAGGATTACCTCTCTCGATTGTTGTCGTTGCTGGACTTCTTGGAAAGATAGGTCCGACCCGTGACAATTGGAAGAAAGTTCAGGAAAATTTGAACTCATTCTTTGGTACGGTATCTGAACGGTGTCAATCAATTCTTTCATTGAGCTACAGTTACTTGCCCCAACATTTGAAGGCTTGTTTTCTCTATGTTGGAGGTTTTCCTGAAGATATGGAGATTAGGGTTTCAAAGTTGATTAACCTATGGATTGCTGAGATATACTTGTAAGGGCAAGAAGCAATAAAAGGTTAGAAATGGTGGCAGAGGAGTATCTAGAAGAGCTAATTGATAGAAGTCTCATTTTGGCTGGTCGACGACGGGCTAATGGAAGGATGAAAACTTGCAAAATTCATGATCTTCTTCGACAGTTGTGCATAAGAGAAGCTCAAATTGAGAATTTTGTGCATGTCCTGAGTGATATTGACCACATTTCCTCAGAAAGCATAAAGTATCAACGGCGAGCCATGCTTTCACTTGGCAATCATCGGAATCATTTTTATGTTCCAAGGCATTGGAGTGGCATTTCGAGTACAACCAGCAGCTTGGTTTTTACAGGCTATTCTTTTGATCTTTACCTAATGCCTCAATTTGTTTCACGATTCAAGTTGCTTAAAGTGTTGGAGGTATCTTCAGTCGATTATAATTTCTCTTGGGTAATACCTAAACTTGTACATTTTAGATATGTTGCTGCAAAAATTGACGCAGCCCCTTCACTAGCCAAATTGTGGAAACTACAAACCATAGTTCTTCGTAATTTTAAAAGAGGGGACTTTCACCTCCCGCAAGAGATCTGGACAATGTCAGAGATAAGACATCTAGATATTGCTAGTGATATTGATACAGGTATACATATGCCTAATCCTCTGGAGGCGGAAAGTCTTTGCATTGTAGAACAAGAACAACCTTTATTTCTCAATAACTTGCAAAAACTTGCTCTCCCTTCCTCTCCCTTTTTGGCGGAAATCCTAAGAAGAACTCCCAATCTAAAAAAGATACAGATTGTAGATATGAAGCATGCCGACTGGCCTGCTATTCTTGATCCTCTCATTCTTCTACAGGAGCTGGAGACATTAGCCATAAAAGCAGAACGAAACATTGACCCGATCATTCTCCCTAAGGATATTTTCTTGCCTAATCTCAAGCAATTAAGATTAAGTGGGACTTATTTTCCATGGGAAGATATGGTTGCGCTGGCTAATTTACCCAATCTTGAGGTGCTCAAAACACGTTATGCATTCTGGGGAACAGATTGGAGACTTAATGAAGATGTTGTGTTTCACAAATTAAAATATCTACTAATTGAGTCTGCATATAATCTGGAAACGTGGGAAGCAGCTAGTGATAATTTTCCGATGCTCGAGCAGCTACTCCTCTTTGGGCTCCAAAACCTGGAAGAGATTCCCCATAGTATTGGAGAAATAATTACACTAGAATTCATCCAAATACAATTGTGTAGTTCTGCAGCCGTCACTAGTGCAAAGAAAATTCAAGAAGAGCGAAAAAGCTGTGGAAATGATGGCCTAGAAGTTCGAATTATCTTCAATAGTAGTACGTAAAATTCCATCTTTGAATAATAGCGAATTCTTGATTAATATGTTCATGTGATTTTCTGTGTTCTTTCATTTTTCTGTTTTAACTTTTTACGTGCTTGAAGGGACGTAATTGGTAAATTTGCTGCTATGTGATTAGGAGGTTACGGGTTCGAGCAGTGAAAACAGTTTCTTGCAAAAATGCAGGATAAGACTGTGTATAATAGACTCTTGTGGTCCGACCCTTCCCCTGATCCCATACATAGCGGGTGCTTAGTGCACCCGGCTGCGATTTTTAACTGCTTACCTTCTTATCACATATAAGGCTTGTAAACTTTGAGATCTGTTATTACAGTTAGAATCTAATTGATATAGAAGTGTAGTGTAGAAAATTGAGTCATTGTGGAATGACGTGCTAACAAAATTCTTTATATGGTTTTAATGCAGTGAGAGCAGGAATGAAGTACTAACAGAATTCATATTGAATTTTTGAAGTACTGTTCTTGGAACTTTATGAAGCTGAGCCATAGAGCAACGATAGAGTTATCTCTGTATGACTTATAGGTTACGGGTTCGAATCATAGACGTGGACTGTCTACATTACACTCCCTTGGGGTGCATGCCTGCTTCGGACCCTGCGTGAACGCGAGATGCTTTATGTTTTCTTTTTCTTCTTTTTAGTCAAATCTGTATTCAAGCTTATAGTAGTTAGATCCCTGGAATGTTTGATTATTTGTCATAAATGATTTGCTCGAGTGCATTACCTTTAAGGAAGTTGAAACCTTATGTTTAGTTGCAAACTTGAAATCCAATTGTCTTCTCTGTATTTTTTTTTTCCTGATCAACTATTTGTCCTTTTTATTTAGTTTTAATGTGGTTGAGAAAAAAATGTTTAAGATGGAATTACAGTATGGTTCATCCATTTGAATTATTAGATTAGAAGGATATAAACGTGTGATCCTGTAATTATATGGTTGTTTGACCCCCAAAAAAGGGTAACAATTAAATTTGTACGCTCTTTAAAGGATATGCAATTCAATCAATACGAAAAATCTAAGAACAACAAGTAATTAAGTTAATTATAAAATAAAAAATCAAACCAATTGTAATGTGATGATCAAGCCTGATCTCAGGATGAACAGTGAAATTCAACCTCGATCAGACCCTTGATATAAGCTTGGATGCGAATAAGAAAAGAGAATAACTCAGGAATACTTTGAATAATATCTAGAAGACAAAAATGTACTTTTATTGCTTTCATTAGGCCGTTTCTGATGGGCACACAAAGTTAGGCGATTCGGAGCTCATCGCTGAATTCATGATTATGGTGTGGACTAAAGCACACGAAAAATTAAAAATCGTCATGAATTCCTGTTTTATGATCCTAAAATGTCAAAAAATAAGGAACAACCATTGCAAAGTTATGAATATTGTTAGTTATGTTATTTCTTATGGGCCCACAAGATTTTAGGCTATTCGGAGCCCGTCGCACGAATTCATAAAGATGGGGTGGATATTAGCAAATGAAGAATTGAAAATCGTCCTGTGGGCGAAGTGTGACTCAGCCTCGGTGAATGGCTCATCATCAGCAACTATCTTCTTCTCGTCTCACCCTTGTAACATTTTAAACATTGATGGTAGATAGATGGAACTACTTTATTTTCATGTATCCAAGGCTTTCCAAGCAAGACGATGTATGAAGTCTTTGTATCGATCACATGCAACCTTGCACTTGATTGCATATCTTTAATGGTAATTCCCAACTTGATCGCATCTATGGCTCTTTGCCCCCCTTAATTGAATCCTTGAATCATCACACGACTTTCCGAGAGTTTATTCATGGGAATGTTGAGTTCTTTCACAGTGCGAACTAGCAAGATGTTCATTGAGGATCCTCCGTTAACCAAAATTCGATTTACTCTTTCATCGTGCATAAAGCCAACCAGGTATAATGGGCAGTTGTGAAGAGTGTCAACTAGTAGAAGATGGTCATTTGTGAACGTAACCTTTTCCTCGCACGTATTAACGTCTTGAGGAATAGACTCGATGAGATTTTCTGAAGATGGTGCCAACGGTAGGTCATCACTCTTTTCTTCCCCTTTATTAGCATTGCAATAAGAGGCCTCAATATCATCACGAGAAATCTTCATGCGAAACCAACATGGCAAGAAATCCTCCAAGGTCACTGGATGTCGTGGCTTTTGAGGGTGGTGCACCTCCACTTTTGCTTTCTTTAAATGTTTAACTGGATTCTATATCCCCGATCATTTTACCATTATTTTCCTTGTTTGTTATTCCGTTGATCCTTTTCTTGGGCCTCTTTTTTGGCGCCTACGACGAATCATCAACGTCAAACCTTCATCATCCTTAGGTTGATCGTCTTCTTTAAAACTACATAATTCGTCTGGACTGAATGAGCCAAATGTGATAGAGACTTGGTTTGCGCTTGCTTTCTCATCATCAAGCACGATCTTCTTTTCACGAGTCAAGTCCATAACTTTGTCCTTGAAGACAAAGCACTTCTCCAGAGGGTGGCTCACAAGTAGATGATATTTGTAGTAATTTGGGTCATCAGTTTTCCCAGCTTCATTTGACCGCTTCATCTCCGGAAGCTCAATAAGATTTAATTCGAGGAGTTCTTCGAATATGGCCGGTACATCAGAATCTAGAAATGGGTACTCTTTCTCTTGCATTTATTTTAGAGTCAACTTTCAACTTGTCTTATCTTGAAACGAAGTGGATTTCATACTCTGCTTCTTGCTCACCTTCGTCGTGAACTTCACAGGTGATGTGTTAACATTCATAGCTTCTTTATTTTTAGATCTCGGTACAAACTTGCTCCATTTCCTAACTTCTTGTTTGTCGTTCCCTTTGCAAGGCTCATATATAGGCATCCTTTTGTTTCTGGTGGAGGACTTGCTTAACTCCATGTCATGGGCACGAGTTGCATGTTCTTCAAATGTGCTAGATTTAATACCGTGCAAGATATAGCGGAGTCCCTGATGCATGCCTTGAATGCACATCTCTATGCCAAAAGATTCACTAAGCCTCTCTTTGCAGTTGAGGTTTCATTCCTCCAACGATTGATAAAGTCGATAACTGGTTCTCCCTTTCGTTGACGAGTATTTATAAGTTCTATCATACTCACAGTACGTCCCGTGCTATAAAAGCGATTGAGGAACTCTTGCTCTAGTTGATCCCTGCTATCAATAGATCCAGCTTCGAGGTCTGTGTACCAGTCAAAAGCATTTCCTTTTAGCGAGCGGACAAACTGCTTGACGAGGTAATCTGCATAAGTCCCAGCATTATTGCACGTCTCAACGAAGTGCGCCACATGTTGCTTTGGATTACCTTTACCATCAAACCGTTGAAACTTTGGGGGTTGATAGCAGTAGGCATCTTCAACATATCGACCTTTGAAGTGTACGAATTTGCATATGTAAGGGAGGACTTGGCAGCAACTTCATACTTGTTATTAATAGTTCCTTCAATGAACTCCTTCAGTTGATCGATCAGAATCATCCCTTCAAATAAGACAGGGATAGCCTTAGAGGATGATATTTTTCTTGGGGGAGAATCACTTTTTGGAACTTATGGGAGCTTGCCAGGTGCGTGGGTGGATTTTATTTCATCAAGACTCCCAACCTATCTGTTAGCTTGTTGATTCAAGCATCTTGATTTTGCATGCACTTGGTCAAGCCAACGATTGCTTCCGTCAAGTTTGCTAATTTCTCCTCCACAGAGGAAGTGTTTGTCACCATGGCTTTGAAGACTGTCGTGGACGATGGTGAATAACATGGATTGTTCATAAAGATTGATCATCAATTGGCTCATGCTATGTGGTATAAGTGGAGAGGATCTATCACTTGAAGTATCATCATCTTCCTTCAAAACAGAGTATTTGGATCCAGAGAGGTCAAGCAACCATTCCTCATTTTTTGGCATTTTAGGGCCACAAAACTGGAACTCCACTTGATTCTGAGATTTTCGTATGCTATAACCCACGCCTTCTTCATGGGCCTAGTCCACCGGACCCGAATTGCCTAAAATTTGGTTGGACTATAAAATAAACCTAAGGAAAAATAGTCACCGGCTCGCTATGACCGTTCTTTTTTTTTGGCATTTTAGGGCAATAATACTGAAATTCCGCTCGATTTTCAAATTTTCTTGTTCTATAGCCCACGCCTTCTGCATGGGGCTGGGCCCTCCACATCCGGACCACATAAAATTTTACGGACCATTAGAAACGAGAAATTGGTATGTATTTAAATCTAAAAAAAATCCTTTCGAACCTTAATCTTAAGAAATTCCTGAACGAGAAATTGGTATGTATGGTTGGCGTATCCCTGCAAGCGTTCAGTGTCGCTACCTCTTTAGTTGCTGCCAATATTAACTACCTCGCCTTGACTGATCGTTGTTTTTAATGTTTTAGGGATACAAAATTAGAATTTCGCCCGATTCCCAATTTTTTATATGTTATATCCCACAACTTATGCATGGGCCCGGACTACCTAAATTTTCTTTCAAACCATCAAAAATGATCTAAGGCATAATAGTCACCGCCTATCCATAATCATTCCTCATTTTGTGGCATTTTAGGTGATAAAATAAGAATTTTTCTTGATTCCCAGATTTTTAGATGTTATAGCCAGGCCTTCAGCATGGACCAGGACGACCTAAAACTTTGTTCTTCAAGCCTTGGAGTCAATGCGAGACGGCAACACACTTGAGAGAGAGTTCATGATTTAGGGTTTTGCAAGTGTGTGTTTTTCTCTTGCCTCAAGTTAGTAATATATAAGTGAGGTCATTGGCATGATGTGTGCAATTATCTGGTACAAGGCATGCTTCATAAAGTGACTGTTGCACTATTGCATGTGCAGAAATAGTGCAGCAACTTTAACAGCAGTAACGTGTTCACTTGTACTGTCATCGATGAAACTGACCATTTGTTCCCTCTACCGTCTCTTTTATTGAACATGTTAGAATGTGTGCCATATATGTGACTTGTTATTCTTGAGTACTTGGAGGATATGTAACAGATTCTCTATCTAGTTTTCATGTGAAGTTTGTCAAATCATCAAAATATAAAATGGTATATAACTTATCAATTTTCTCCTTTTAACGATGACAAAGTTGTTTCAAAGGCTGGATGCAGAGAAAACCCTAAGAAGAGGAGGGTGTTTTGGGACAGAGAATTTGATGCTAACATTCTCAAAATGTCAATCATGAGATAGCTGTATAACATCTGCAAATTTCAAAAGTGGATTCGTTTGTTTACAACCTAGAGTCCTAAGGTTTATGAAGAGGAGGTTCATAGTTTCTATGCAGATATATTTACAGTAGAATATGACAACATTTGATTGACGGTGAATGGAGTAGATTTTGTGATAGACGAGGCTGTTCGAGGAAGTATTTTGGGTGTGCTTACTAAAAGGCTCACATATGTTGAAGGGACCTGTTCCCTTGACTTTAGAACGATTATTCTAAAAGATAGGTTGTGCAGTAAGGGGATCGGGTGCACAAGAAGGCCTTCCTTTCAAAATATTAACTTATGTTTGAAAGAGTGAACAAGGTCCTGCTTTCACGTGCATAAAAGCACTCAATTATTTCAAAAGTAGACATGTTCCTAATGGAAGCTCTAGATGCATACACTACCATCAATCTGCTTGGTATCATGATTGAACATATGAAGAAGGTGGTAGACTTCAAGGACAGGAACCAGTGTTTGCCTTATGCATTCTTGCTCACTAAAGTGTTTGAATTCTTAAATTTCCCTTTGGGAACAACATTAGTGGGAACTCACAAGCAAACTTTCTCAAAGACAACCTTGGAGGAATGTGAGTATATTATCAAGAAGGGGTGTGTTGGCAATGATTCTACTATTTCTTAATTTATTGATGCTGAGAATGCTACAAACGTGGAAATAAGGAGGTTGACATCCAGGAATATAATTCTTGAGGGGCAACTTAGTCAATCCAAGGAGGAGCCTTGTTCTAGCTATGCACAAGGCACAGAGGTTAATCTCCTGACTACTGAAAATGCATACATGAGAAAACAGGTCGAGGACCTAAAAGAGCGGCTGATTAACAAGAAACTATCTACAAATGCTTGAATGGATATTCTTCTCATAACCCTTGACTCCTCGTCATTCCCTCCCTCTTCCAGTTCCCCTTAAATAGATTCCTTCTCAGCGTCTAGTCTGGATTATCCCAGTTTCTTCTTTTTGGCTTGTTATCATGACTGGTACTTTAAGTAGTTTCTATGTGGATGATACTGTAATAATAAGCTATTATCTCTGTATTCTTCTCTTATAAGTTAATGAGCATATCATCCTTTGCTATGTATGTTATGCTCGTGTGCTCTATTTTTGGCTATGTTGTATGCACACATGTGGCATGTGTTAACATTGCTTGACTTCTTTTTGCATTTACTTATATATATTCATTTTATGATGCCAAAAGAGGGAAGAAAATAAAGAGGAGGAACAAGTTCTCAAGGAGAATAAAGTCATTCTACAAGAAAAATTCTATCGAGATTTGGTTCTCATAGTGAACTTTAATAATAAGTTTTTCATCATCAAAAAGGGAAAAATTATTAAGTTATGTACCTTTTTGTATTTTTATGATCTAACAAATCGTATGAGAACTAGATTGGGAACTCGTTGCACATCCTCAAAGTGCTCAAGAACAAAGTCTCATGTATGGCACAAGTTCAATCAACTTGAATAAGAGAAACAGCAGAGAGTATGTCTATCAGTTCCTCCGGTGGCCGTACAAGTCAACTCTCTACAGTTGTAAAGTCGATGCACTATCGCTACACTATTTCTCTTCACATGTAATAGTGCGATAATAACTTTATAGAGAATGCATTGTACCGGATAATTGCTTGTATCATCCAAGTGACCTCACTTATATATATTATCAACTTGAGGTTAGGGAAAACACACACTTGAACAACCCTAAATCATTAAGTCTTTCTCTCAAGTGTGTTGCCGACCTCAGTGACTCCAAGGCTTCAAGAACAAAGTAACAACAGAATGAAGGACTAGATCCCAGCACTGTGTTATCATATGTTCTTAGTGTTGTTGTACCTTTGTTACTGTTATCTACTTGTAATTCTTACTCAGCTTAGTTAGAACCATTCTTTAGGAGATCGTTTGTAAAACCATAAACCTTGTATTTGTATTTTGGCTAGAGTTAGTCAAAGTGTGGACTTTGTAATAGAGTTATTACAAAGAAGCTTGTAATAAAGTTATTAAAAGTAGGTGAGGAACTACAGAAGGTTGTAAAAGTTTGCTCAGTTAGGGAAGTTGAATTCCTACGAGTGCAGCTCGTGGTATTTAATCCCGTGAGCCGAGTGTTTTCTACGTAAAACTCTGATGTATCATTTACTTATTGATGTATGTGTTTTACGGGAACTGATAGAGAACCCAATTCTATATACAGTTCGGTAAACTCTTAGTTTCTATCATTAATTATCAGGCCGAAGGTTTTGTCCAAATAACATACAATTTTTTTTAAATTGGGAGACAAGGTGTAGTGTATTCACTTTTTATTGTTTTCTTTAATAAAGTTGATGGATTTCCCATTTGTGTTGTAGCCATATAAAATATATTTAATTTAAATTCAAAAAATAATTTGTACTATATTTTAAATATATTAGTCCAAATAAATATTATGAGCTAATATAATTGGATTAATTATATAAATCCAACATAATTGTGCTAGCCCATTTAATTTGGCTGCAATTAATGAGCTTATCAACTTCCTAGAGGCCTAGTTTGGTGCCACACGTAAAACGGCGTGGCACGCCAAGTCAAACGAAGGAGCCCGTAGGATCATGAAACGTGTCAAAATGACAAGGCATGCCAAGTCACATTAGAGGGCTAATGAAACCGCACCACATGTGCAAGTAAGATGTTCTGGCCAATCAAATTTAGTCATGTCACACTTCAATTTAATTGGTCAGAAAAAGTTTGTTCTTATCACAACTCATTCCTTCCACAACTATAAATAGGGGTCTTCATAATTCAGAAAAGATACCAGAAGTTATAACAAGAAGCAAGAAAGAGCTTGTGGATCAAACGCTATAAATTATCAAGCTCAAAGGATCTTGAATTTATTTACTATTGGAATGAAGAATTAGATGATTCATAGAGATTGTAAAATTTAAATATTTAAAATCAAATACTATGATTGTTGCAATATCTTTTGGTCTTGATTTTATTTTATCGATGCAATTTTATTGTCTACAAATTTTGGCATGCCCAGTGGGACAATCTCTACCTCTCATTTCAACTTCTCAATCACCAAAGTTTAAGAACATTGAAATGGTTTCCAAGAAAATCAACTCCAGTTCAACTTCCACTAAAGCTACTAATTCCAGGTTCTACGCTGATGTGGAAAGCATCCTCGATTTTACCTTTGGAAGTTTTGGACCAGTTATGAGGAGCAAAGCAAACTTGTTAGGAAAACAAGCCAAGTGTCATCCGCATCAACCCCTATATTCGGATCTTCATCCTCAAAAAGAGCAATATCTTACACAAACTCACCTAAAGGAGGACGCGATGTTGCTGAAAGGATGTATCCTTTGCTCAAACGTCGATTTAAAACAAAAATACTATCTTTTTACACTGATGGAGGAGGTGAATTTCAAAGCTTAACTTCATATTTAAAATCACAAGGCATCGAACACTTAATTTTCTCACCTTATACTCCACAAAGAGTTGCTCTGATATAACGACGTCATCTCCATGTCGTCGAGACTGCCAAAACTCTAATGCACCAAGCTTCATTACCAGCTATATTTTGGAGTTTTGCATGTCATCAAGTTGTTTTCTCATTAACAGAATGATAACTCCAATTTTAAAAGACAAGTCTCCATATGAGATTTTATTTCAAGAATCACTAAGTTATGAAAACATAAATATTTTGGGTTGTTTATGTTATCCGTGGCTAAAAGCGTATTCACAAAATAAGCTTGATTCAAAATCAAAGCCCTATGTTTATTTAGGATTTTCAAATAAATATTATTTCCATCAATGCTTTGATCCAACCACCACAAAAGTTTATCTTTCGAGAGATGTAATATTTGTTGAAAATTATTTTCCTTTTGCCAATATGTTCTCTAATTATAGAAATCTGAATTTAAAAATTACTTGGGATGACGTATTGTAACGACCCATCCGGTCGTTTTTAGAATTAATGCCTCGATTCCCTATTATCTACTTTCCCCAAGTTTATTTTTGCTATTTTGGTTTGCCGGGATGTTCAGTTTTGGGTTTCGAAGAGTTTTGGGACAATTAGTCTCTAAATGAGAGCTTAAGTGTTGGAAAGTTGTCTGTAATCAGAACAGTATGAAGACGGTCTCAGAATGAAAATCTAATGGTTCAGTTAGATTCGTTTGGTGATTTCAGGGTTGGGAGCGTGTTTGAATTGTATTTTGGAGGCCCGTAGCTAATTTAGGCTTGAAATGCCAAAGTTTGAATTTTTTAAGTTTACAGTCCGATATTGAGATTTTAATCCTAGGGTATGAATGGAATTATGAAAGTTGCAGTAGCTTCGTCATGTCATTCGGGATGTGTGTGCAAAATTTCAGCTCATTCGGACGAGGTTTGATAGACTTTTTTATCGAAAATGTGTTTTTAGAGTTTTGTAATTCTTAAGGTTGAATTCAATGAAAATAGGTATTTTGATGTTGTTTTGAGCGTTCCGAAGGTTGGAACAAGTTTGAATGATGTTATAGGATATGTTCATAGGTTTGGGTGATGTCCCGGGGGCCTCGGGTGTGTTTCGGAATCTCAACGGATCATTTTTGGAACTTGTTGAATTGTTGAACTACTGGTATCTGGTCGCAGCCCTTTCTCCGCATTCGCATAGAGCAATTCCTGAGGAGATCATTTTGTTCTACGCGATCACATTAGTTGGTTCGCGATCATAGAAGTCTATTTCCTCCTCCTACGCGTTCGCATCCCATGCTTCGCGTTCACATAATAGAAACTGAGTCGATGGCTCAGTGGCCATTTTCCTCTTCGCAATCGCGTGGACTTGTTCACGAATGCATAGGTTTGCTTCTTCCTCTTCTGCGATCGCATGCCTTAAGCTATGTTCACATAGGCCAATTTTTGGAGCCTCTAACTTTTACTTTTCGCGATCGCATATGATTTCCTGCGATCGCAATGAACAATCACCTGGGCAGATATAAAATTTCAAAATCGAGGGTTTAGCAATTTTTACCAAAACATAAGCTTGGGAGCTCGTATTTGAGCGATATTTCGAGGGGTTTTTAGAGATATCGATTGGGTAACGATTATAAACTCCTTTTTGCTTGTAACCCACTAATCTAAGCAGGAATTCTTCCTTTAATTTCGGATTTTGAATGAAAATTTGATAAAACTTCATAGACAGAATTATTGAGTTTTGAGTGGATTTTTGATATCCAATTTGAGAGATTTTTATATGGTTAGACTCGTGTGAGTACGAGGTTTCTGAAAATGTTAATTTCACTCGATTCCGAGACGTTGGCCTGAAGGGCGTTTTGGTTATTTTACCTAATTTTGTGTCTTAGCTTTGAATTAAATCATAAAATAAGTTGCTTGAGATGTTATTTAAAATATGTAATTGAATTGAACAGATTTGGGCATTTGGAGTCGGATACGCGTGGCAAACGTGTGGTTTCGTGTTGATTTTAAGCCGGTTCGAGGTAAGTGGCTTGTCTAACCTTGTGTGGGGGACCTTTCCCCTTAGGATATGATATTTGGAAATTGCATACCTTGTACGTGAGGTGACGAGCGCATACTTGAGCTAATTGTTGAAAATATGATTTTACTTTAAGTATTTAAACTGAGTTCCTTTCTTACCCGCTTTATTCTACTTACAAATATAGCATGTGTTAGTTTAGAAAAGCATGCTTAGTCGACTCAAATTGCCTTGTTTGCATTACGTGAAGCATGTTAAGCTAGAATTTCCTGTTGCCTTGGTATTAAATTCTATTTCTGAATATCTTCTTACTGTTTCTGTGTATTTACATTGGGACTACGGATGTGGGATTCCGGTAGCTTCCCTCCCCCTTGTTTGTTTACTCTGGGACTACGGGTTAGATTCCCGGTAGATCCCCCTACACTATTATACGGAACTACGGGAATGCACCTGGTAGATTCCCTTTGGATATTTACTTTTGGGACTACGGATCGGGATTCCGGTAGACCACCGTGCATTGATAGTTGGACTACGGGACGGTATCCCGGTAGATCCAGTGGATAGTTGTGAAAAGGACTATAGGACGGTATCCTAGGAGATCCTCATTGCTGTCATTTGTATTGAGTTGTACTTATTTCCGTGCTTACTTCGTTCTTTTGTATATTTGTTGTTGCTTTGTGTAATCGGTCTTACTTCACTGTTGTACTCATTATTATTGTCTGTTTATACTGTTGCTACTTATTATTTTGTTTAACCTCAGTAGGGACCTGACCTTCCTCGTCACTACCCGACCGAGGTTAGGCTTTGCACTTACTAAGTACTGATGTGGTGTACTCATTCCCTTTCTGCACATGTTTTTCATATGCATATCCAGGTACCTTTGCACAGGCTTACCATCCTTGAGGCAGGGAGAGCTTTGGAGACTTTGAGGTATATATGCCGCATCCGCAGACCGAAGAGTCTCCTTTTTTACTCTATCTTTTAGTCTTAGCCCTTCTATAGTACTATTGATGTAGACATTTCTGGGGATTAGAGCATATTCCTTCTAACTAGTGTTCCCGTGAGATTCCGGGTTTTGGGATAGCTTTGTAGAAGTTTGAGTTGCTATATTGTATATGCTGAGTGGCATTTTACATTTCGTTTTTCTTCTATTTAAATTTTGGTTTAAGTTATATTTCTGCAAGGTTCGATTGTTTTTCCGCATTGTTAGGCTTTCCTAGTAGTAGATGACTAGGTCTCGTCACGACAGTTCACCGAAGGCGAACTAGGGTCGTGACATGTATCTTCACCAAAAGGCACACGCACAGATATCCCAATAGAGTCACATTGTTTTAAACTACCTTTCTCGTTGTCTACGTGTATAGAAAAGTCTTGCTCTGTTCCTTCTCAAGCAGCATCACATAGCTCAGGTAGTTCTCCTCCTTATCCTAACAATCCAACTAGCACCTCTGATTATTCCTCCCTTACTCAACACATCCTCCCTCCTCATGTGGAAAAACGTAAACCACCCATTATCCAAACCTCTAGCCGTCGAACCACTAAAGTTACCACATATGTCCAAGCCCCTCAACCATAGCCACCCATAGAATTCCAACCCCAATACGTTCTTTCTCCTCCATTGCAACTAAAACTAGCCACCCTTCCTCATCCAATAGTTACCCGATCAAAAACAAATACCTGAAACCCAAGACTTTTCTTGCTAAAACCAACCTCTCACCACTAATCCCCCGTTTCTAGCGTCAAACACAACTATACCCCCGTTGGAAAGAAGCAATGAAAGCAGAATATGATGCTCTAATCAGAAATCACACATGGGATTTGGTTCCCAGTGATCCCTCTTGGAATGTTGTAGATTGTAAGTGGTTATTTAGAGTTAAACATAAACCTGATGGAAGCATTGATATGTATAAGGCTAGCCTAGTAGCCAAAGGTTTCACGCAAAGGCCTGGGTTGGATTATCATTCTACATTCAGCACTGTTGTCAAGCCCGCAACAGTCCGTTTGGTCCTTACAATTGCTGCCCAATGCTCATGGCCTATTCATCAGTTGGATGCCAATAATGCCTTCTTACAAGGCAGACTTGAAGAAGAAGTGTACATGAAACAACCTCCTGGTTTCGAGTCCTCTAAACATTCAACATATGTTTGCAAGATAAAAAAAGTAATATACGCACTTAAGAAGGCTCCTGGGGTATGGTACACCAAGCTCGCCAATATTTGACAAGTATTGGATTTGTTAAATCCAAATCTGACTCATATTTGTTTATCCTTCACATTGTAGAGGTTACTGTCTACATTCTCATATATGTTGATAACATAATTATTATGGGCAATATTCGAAGAAGTGTCAGGTCCATCATTGATACTCTTTCTCAACGATTCTCTCTAAAAGGTCTTGGGCTATTGCATTATTTTTTTGGTGTTGAAGTAATATCAACGCCAACTACCATATATTTGTCTCAACACAAATATGTCATGGATATTCTGAATGAATTGCACATGGCTGAATGCAAGGGTGTCCCAACACCGTTGACATGAACCTGCTCATTCGCTGATTCTGAAGCCGATTCTACGGTTAACATTTCACTTTATAAAAGAATCATTCGTAAGCTTCACTACCTATCCTTCACTAGGCCTGACATCGGGTTTGCTATTAGCAAGTTGTATCAGTTTATGTATTATCCAAAAGTGTCTCATTGGAAAGCTATCAAACGATTGTTGCGCCACCTAAAACACACCAGCATAATGGGAGTTAAGCTATATCGACAACCAACTGATCGTTTACTTGCTTATTCTGACTTTGATTGGGCTGAAAATCCACAAGACAGAACATCAACAATAGGTTATGTTGTCTACCTTGGGAACTCAACAATCTCTTGGTCTTCCAAAAAGCAAAGGTCTGGTTCACGCTCATCCACGAAAGCTGAGTACCGAAGTGTTGTTGCTGTTGTTTCTGAAGATAATTGGCTCACGAATTCGTTCCATGAGCTTCATTTCCCATTATCTACTCCATCAATAGTCATCTGTGACAACGTTAGAGTACCACCTACATTTGTGCTTATCCAGTTTTTCACAGTATGATGAATCATGTAGCTATTGATTTCCATTTTGTTCGCGAGCAAGTTCAACATAAAGCACTTGAGGTTCGTCACCTTCACTCTGTTGATCAAGTTGTCGACATCCTCACGAAGCCTCTTCCGCATACAACTTTGATGCGCAATTTTCACAAGTTGGGGCTTGTTCCAGTCACCAGTGGCGGAGCCAGCATT
>MU696342.1:41326-66640 GCA_026770625.1 Nicotiana glauca | reverse complement strand
AAAAGAAGGATTAATTGGAAGGAAACATAATTTTAAGAAAAAATATTATACACAAATAAAGAAAAGGAAAGGGGTCCTAGGTTTAATACAATATGGATCACATCAATGCAATACCCAGCAATCACTCCTCAAAAGAGGGGTCGCACGAGATATTAGCGCACTGGTCATCATATCCATATTCTACCCTTCCCACCCCGTTAGGTATTTAAACGTGTGGATTAGTCACGAATGCTTATTGCGTGCTATTACCCGTCCCGTCATATAAGTCCTAGAGGGTGTTTTAGGACCACTATTCCTATAAGGTGAGGACTAGGTTGAACCCTTAGGTTTAAAGGTCAAAAATACTAGGCGACATACAAAACAGAGAGTACTTCATACAAGGAATCATATAAAGGGCATGTAAAAGGCTCAAATATCCCTCCACAGATACACACATAATTATAGCACATCTCAATCACATTTAAGGTCTAAAGAAATGGGAGTTTAAAAGCTGGAGTGTCAAAAATAGGTTTAAATAGAAGCCAAAAAATTTAACCAAAATTTCAAAAAGTTGGACGAAAATTATTAGAACTTGAGAAAATGGCAGTAAATATATAACGTTTTAGGAATCAGTAAGAAAATACTTTAAAACACACTTGGAAAATATATAGTAAAGATATCAAAGATATGGTATTCTGATAAAAGGAAATAGCATAGTTTCGGACAGGAGGAAGAAACAGATGCAAAATCATTCAGGATTTCAGAAGTGTAAAAGAGAGAGAGAGAGAGCAGTAAGTATATTAGTATGGAAACATACTTGTGAAAATTACAGAAGATATTAAAGACATAGTATTCTGATAAGTTTTAGAAAATAGTAGTCCAGTTCTGGACTGGAAAGGTAACTTAGTAGAAAAACATGTAGATGTGATTAAAAATAGGACGGGAGTTTAGTAGGAAAACCAAGCGGACTTCAGAGAGGCAGAAACAAGTCCGGACAGTTAAAAGAGGTGGAAATAGCTTAAACATGACTAAAACGATCAATTGATTTTATCCGGCCTAAGGCTTGCCTAGGCGTTAAAGACATTGCCTGATTATATAAAAGGAAGTGCACATATATATTTGTTTTCCAGTTTTTAAAAGAAATTGTTAAGCAGCCTTATCTTACTAAACGAAACTAATGAGGCGTTCAAACAATTGCAAATCAAGCGAAAATCCTAATTGACATGATACCTAATGCACACAAGGCTCCTAAGAACATGGTCTCTAAATGCAGTAGCAATGACAGTAACTTGTTGGTTATTAACCGATTGTGATTATAAAAATGAGTAAAATAACAAGCTGAAATGTAAAAGAGCCTAAAACAGGATTTCTAGTCGTATGAGATGCATGTCCTAGACAGGATATCTATTGCACAAATAAGAAAAGCCCTACAAGCATGTTTTCTACCCGTACCCTTAAACTAAGCATGCATAACCCTCCCAATTTCACTATAAATCCCAATTGTTCATTACAAGTTATTACAGACCAAGATAATCAAAATTACAGATAATGAAAAGAATAAGAAGTTATTCTATAGGGAGCCCTCAACCAGGCCCAAATCTCCAACCTCACTTCTTTCGAGTTTCACAACTTTTACTAAGGGTTTGGGTGCGGCAATGTTCCCTAGGGGTCCCTTGGGACCCTGGCCAATACCAGGCACCCAAGACAAATCATAATTGACAAGTGCAAGTGTGGAATTACCAGCCTTGTGCATCAAAGTTCAGTGGCTACTCAAGGTACCCAAAGCAATGCTTACACTAAGGGGGTAGAACCTAAGTTCTAGGAGTAGTGAGATTGTGATAGGATTTGAAGAAGTTGAGTTGAAAACAATTGAAAGGGGATTCGTGAAACAGTTTTTTTTTTGAGAGAAAAGTAATCAATTGATTTTGAAAATAGTTAATATGGAATCAGTTTTGAAAGCAAAGAGTCACACAGTACTCAGGAAACACCAACAGGGGCAGGGGAAAAGGGAACAAATAACTCACAAGCAAGAACACAGTTACATATCCACAGAACACCAAAGAGAAGTACTTCAGAATAATCAAGAATGTTTCAAACAAAGGGGTAAGGGTCTTAATAATATTAGATTGATAGATTCACACATCAGGAAAAGGCTCAGGGTTACTTAATAGCTAAAAGGGTCCTGAATACATGCTAATAGGGTACAGGGGTGAGGGGGAATAAGGAAAAACATGCAGGAAACAAACACAGGCATGCCATACTATATTAATCAACACAAAGGCATGCTAATTGCAGTAACAGCAACAAAACCATAAGTAGAAGCATGCAAGAGACAAAAGGAAGTGTAACACAAAATAGAAACATATTGCTTTTGGGGCTGTTAATCAAATGGGAGACATACCAGTTGAAGGTAAAGTAATGCAGGGTAGTGGTGAGTTATAGTATGCAAGATGGTGTACATAGAGAGCAACAGTATAGAGAAGCAACAACAACAGCAAAAGTGAGCAGCAATATAATGGAGTAGTGTAACAGTCTAAAACTCAGCCTGAGTTTCAAACTAGTGGAGCAAGTAGTCACAAGAGAAGTGAGAGAGATTATGTGAAACAAAGAGAGCACCAAATATGTTTGTGAGAGAGAGAGAGAGAATTCGGAGTAATGAGTTTTTTCTCCGTGTCTGTGTGTGTGTCTTAAGTTAGAAAAGAAGATTAATACTTATAGTTTTTTGAAAATAATAGCGAATAGAGTAACAGTTACATAATTATAGTACCAAATTGAATCAATCACAGGACTTAATTCGATTAAATTAGGGATTCATGATTCGAATGGGGGCACATGTTATCAAGTAAGGAAAAGAATCAGTCAGATGACTGATTATACCATAATAAGAGCAGTAAGCATGGAGCATGTAATAAAGGCTAGGTACACAATGCTTAAAACAAGGGAAGTATATGCTGAATAATTTAAAAAAAAGATGTTTAAGTGCACAAATATGGTAAAATTATAAATCAACTCTGAAAATCAGTCAAAGAATCACGGACAAGACCAAAATTAGAGGGAATCAGTACCAAGTATAGAAAGCAACTCACGAGTAAGGAAACAATTTGAAAAATCAATGTAAGAACCCTTAAGGAAAACACATACAAATCAGGGATTCAAAGAGATGCTGGGAATTAACAGAATATTCAGTAAAGAGAAGCATTTAAACTTATTTAAACACAATAGTCACCAAGCTAAGAACCCTAAGTAAGGAATCACATGAACAACGAAGTGTCGGAACCCTAGCAAAGGTCTAAAACATGGAACTCAGAAACAAACAGGTTTACAATATAATCAAACACATAATCATAGGAATAATCGGATAGCACTCAAAGAAACAGAAAGCATGGTGATTTCAAAAGGGGGTCGGAAACCCTAGTTTTGAAAAGAGGAACAAGAATGTTTAAAAACTTGAGCTAATCGAAGATATCGAGTAATAAGTAGTGTAGAACTCAAAGATTAAACCAAAAATCGTTTAAAAAAATATAGATTAAGAGATTCAGGCAAAATTAGGGTTTGCAATAAAATCAGTGAGATGAGAAAGCTAGCCGTGAAACTCGTTAATAATGGAGTCTAAAGCAATATCGGACCAAAACCCACCGCAGAAAGGCCGAAGATAAGCCAAGCAAGGCTTCCAGGGACCGTCTTTCGTGGTGGAAGCTCTGGGGCTTCAAAGCTCAGAGAAAAACAACGAGAGAAGGTTCCCTGGCGACTGGAGGTCGAGAGGAGTGAGGATGGAGTTGGCCGGACAGGCGATGAGACCCATCGGAGAAGAACCAGAAGGTTCTAGAGAGAAGGAGGAGATGAAGAGTCTAAGAGAGAGACTGGTCTCTAAGCAAATGAGGGGTCGAAGGGGGGAGGGTCGTTAGATTTAATTAGGGAAATATAATATGGGCCGTTGATCTCATTTGATCAACGGCTCAGATCAAAACCCAGCTGGACCGGGTATCCGAATGGGGTATGGGTCGGGTCTTAATTGAAATTGGGTTAGGTTAATTGGAATATGGGTTGTCTGAAAAATGGGGTTAAAATTGGGGTTCAATTGGGCTATGTTTGCAATAAATTTTGGCTAGCATTTAAATAGCCATTTTTCTGCTTTTTATTTTATAAAAATAGTTAAAATGATTTAAAAAACAAATTGAAAATACAGAACTAATTAATAATATATAAATATTAATTAAAAAATATAAGAAATGATTTTATAATTATAAAATGCGATTAACTGTAAAATAGGTTATAATTGCAATTTCATGCAATTTAGCTTTAGAAATTCCAAATAAATTTGTAAAAATACGCAAAAAATTGTATTAATTATATTTTGTTGTAAATATGAGAATGAAAATATGCTATTCACCAAAAAATGATAATTTTGGGAATAATTTTGGATTTTGTACTGTAAAAATAGACAACGAATTGATTCTAAAAAATTATCTTAAAAATTGAGGAAAATGAACAAAACTTTTGGGCATGCTTATATATCTATACACATGCTATTTTGAAAGTATTTGAGTATAAAAAATACATAGAGAAAAATTGGGTATCAACAATCAGCACCAGACGTTCATAGTACTACGGTTCTTGAGCCCAGACGAAGAACTTGTTGATTTGCTCTTCTTCTAAGGCGAGTCTGACCTTAGCAGCTTCGGACCTCCAGTGAGTAGCGTACTCACAAAATTTCTCCATGGGCTTCTTCTTTAGATTCTTAATATAGAACAAGTCTGGCACGTTCTCGGTACTAAACCTGAACTTGTCCCTCAAGTCAGATGCCATACTTACCCAACTCGACCACTTCTTAGGATCTTTGCTGATGTACCAAGATAACATATCTCCTTTTAGACTCCTCATGAACAGCTTCATGTGGATCCTTTTATCTTTTCCTACTCTGACCAACTTGTCACTATATGTCCTCATATGGATCCTTGGATCACCCGTACCATCAAACATTTCGAACTTAGGAGGTTTTTACCCCTCAGGAAGTTCGACATCAGGCTGTATGCAAAGATCCTCATAGTTTAGCACATCGATTCCTTTGCTTCCCTCAGTGCCCTGAATCCGATTGATTAGTTTCTTAAGTTCCTCATCCAAGTTCTTGATGAGCAGATCCTTTTCATCAGACTCAGGTGTGCAGGATATAGGTTAGGTTAAGTGTGGCATGGTCTCCACTTAGATAGGATTGTTATGGTGGCCTGATGTATCGGCATGGGAATGGTCATTTTGCGGAGTTTTGAGGTTTTGGGATGAGTAGTGAAGTGTTGTTTGGTGTATGGAAAGTGTTACATTGGTCTTTGGTTGAGCAGTGGAATGATTCCAATGTTTTGGGATTTTTTGAGGAGGTGTGGGGTTTTGAACATCGAGGAAGTTGGCATCTGGGGTGCTGAGAGAAAATGATAGGTTGGTCAGATTCCGAACTTGATAAATCTCCTCCGACAACTTCAACAATTTCTGTTCAAGTTATGACACATTCTCATTTGGAACCAGAATACCATGGACATCAGTGGCCTCTACCTGTTCTGTTGTGTTCTCTTTTCTAATTTTGTTCAAATCTTCCTTCTTGCCTTTGTTCTTGTTTTTAGCCGGACTAAGATGAGGAGTGGGTGGAGGGCCCTTGGATCTTTTGGAGTAAGATGATGATGCCAGAGTGCACGAACTAACCTTTTAGGGAGGGCAATAATGAAACAAAAACAAAGCAAAAGGTAATCAAGTCAGTGAGGATCATAAAAAGTATTGCAATATTTAAACACATAATGTAGAAATGTGAAGCGTGTCCTAATTTGGGAATCTCGTTGTGGCAGAGGTAGGCCTAGAGACAAATTGATTTCGAGAACTTGGAATGCTAAATGGCTCATTTTATTGATAAAAATAAGACGAATCCCAAATCGACAGGAAATAAAGGTTACTAATGGCCATTAGCCTTATTACATTCATAAAGCGAAAAAGGTAAACTCCTATGTACTTGGTCCGAGAAGGACCTTCCCCAGATTCGGCATCCTTGGCTTTGTTGAATAGCTTCCCTAACTGGTGATGTCCTAGAAACAGGTATGCTCTAGCTAGATATCCCCCTTCAATCCCTTCAGCCTCTTGACAATCTTCAATCTTTTGAGAAACTTTGTCTCCAATTCTACTATGCCTCGCTCCAACTATCCTAGCCTTTTGTTGTCACTGACAGCCATGTCTTTCCATTCCTCAATTAGCTTCTAGTTGGTGTAATCTCGTGGTGTAATCTCTCATATTCACAGATCCTTTTATGCTACTGGTTGTACTTGACTTGTGCCTCGACCTTTTCATCTATAATTCTACGACCTCGAACGAACCCTGGTTGGCCCAGACCATCCCAATTGTCTTCCAACCAACCCATCTAGAAAAGGGTACAACCAACATGATCTCTATTTGGTTCAATGGTGTCCTTTCCCTTTACGATCTTGCAGTACCACATGTGCTGGGCTTGGAACTTTTAGGGGCTATCATCGTTTTAGAAGTCGGCTCAGAAGTGGCTCATCTTGTCGACCCTGGGTACAACTTGCTTCCTACTAGCTTGCCTCATGACTCGAAGAGGGACATAAGGATATGTTCCACTTAGACAAATTAGTATCAACAAAGGTGCATCCCTTCATTGGACGATGAACTCCTCTGTCGGAAACCATTCGAACATCCATTGAACCTGTTCTTCGGTCATATTAACAAATAGCCCAACCCATCCTTTAGCATTCTCAGGCTGAGAAAACATCTCGAGGATCTAATTCATTCGCTTTGGATGATGGAAAGCGATGTGATCATCCATGTCCCTTCACTGAAGTTCTCTTTGGTATTCGCCATTTTGTAGATGCTCCATAAGCCAAAGTTTAAGTAGTAGATTACAGCCTTTGAAGTGTTTCGCTCCTTGTTGACACTTATCTAAGGCTCAGTATATGTCTGCAATGATCATGGGTACAACACTGAATACCTACTCATCAATCCCCTCCATTAGGGTCTTGGTTTCCATAGCCAGCCTAGTATGAATTCTACCTTTCTTCATCGTAAATATGATCAGACCGAGGACGCAAAACATAAACACGAAAAACCTGTGATGGAAGTGTCCAACGGACGTAATGGCAAAATCTTCAGGGTAGGTACGGTAAGATTTGCTATGACCGTACCTTTCATACATGTAGTCAAATGGATGCATGATTCCTTCAGGCATGTCAATTCCGTATTCTTCTTCAAAGCCATCATTTTAAGGAAACCCCTACCTTTGTGGTTCTTAGGGATTATCAAACCCGGAGTTTCCCACACTAGACCAGCCTGTCCTCCTATATCCTCCAGCAAAGGTTTGATTTCGATGTCCCTAAAGTGGAACACAACCCTTTCACAATCCCAAAATAATGTGGCAGATTCTACGATCGTGTTATTAGGTTGGATCTACATGAGGATGGTAGGTTTCCCAGATATTTTCTGATGAGATTTTGGTCACTAGAGTTTAAATATCTCCACCATCTTAGCAATCTTGGGTGGATTTTGGTGACCATGCCAAATATGGGAACTTCGTGCATTACATTTCTACAAGGTAAATAAGGTTAGTCCATTCCCTCACCAAACTCAACTGTTTAATATCTAGCATGAAGCATTTAGTTTTCCAAATAAATGCACCGAACATGATGATGTCTATTTGGGTTTTAGGGAAACCTAATGGACTTTGGACAAGGCTATCTTAAAGGATCATTATGTGGACAACATAACTGACCTTGCTAGGTTTGACTATGATGCATGGATAATTTAATAGAGTAACATTTCTGTGGGGTTTTATAACGGTACCCTTGAGCGGACAACTCAAGGGGGAAGGCACGAAACTGTCAACTCACTGCTGATCGACTAGTTTTACCACAAATATGCCTTTCGAAATTCAGGGGGTAATGATATAGGAAGAGCGCAACCACTCATTAAAAACATTGCTATAGTATTTGTTTGGCACGAGTGGAGTATGATGTTGAGCATGATTATGCAATAATTAAAGCACGTTGACATGTATTTGCATGTTAAGAAAATGATATATACATCAGTTTTATAATTTAAAGCAGCAATAAATGAAGGAAACAAAGAAGATATGTCAGTTTGCTTTTGAAAATTAAACGCTTAAAGAAGGGGTATAAATTCACAAGAACAATCTTAAATGGTAAATGCCTAAAAGTCCCTAGTAGAGTCGCCATGCTTTTGCGCCCCCCTTTTTCCACTTTTCACCGGAGAGGGTCCGAGTTTCGAGATTCATGGGGGTATAATGACTTATTTCCTTTTGGGAATTGGGTATTTCAAGAGTCGCCACCTAATGATTTTAAGGTGCGTTATGGCACTTATAAGGTTCACCTACAACTATGTTTGGGTAACCAGAGATAGGGTAAGGCCTTGAAATTATCCGAAGGGGGAAGATGTTAGGCACCTCTATGAATCCACTAGTGTGGTTACCGGCCAGATAGTTTTTGTGAATTTGTGCAATTAGCAAGTAAACAAGTAAGGCTCAACTAATAGGGGATTTAATCTAAAGCAGTCTTGTGAATATAAAAGGGAGTGTCCTAGGTTTGTTTGTAATATGGATCACTTCAATGCAATACCCGTTATGGCACTCCTCAGAAGAGGGGATACATGCAGTATTAGCGCACCGGTAATCAAATCAACATTTACCCTTTCCCACCACGTAAAGGTAATTATAGTGATGATTGGTCTCGACTCTTATTGCATGCTGCTACCCGTCCCTTCTTATCAGTCCCGAGGATTTTTAGGACTCCTATTCCTATAAAATAGAGGTTTTAGGCAGACCCTCGGGTTTAAAGGTAAAAATGCTAAAGTGACATACAAAACATATACGACCGCAAATAAGGGGGAAAACATATAACCAAATAGAGGGCTCAGTTATATTTCCGCAAACAGTGCACTTAGACAACACGACTTATACATAATTAAGGTCTGACTTTTAAAAATCCTAAGCAGGGTGTTTAAGTCAGAAACAGATTCATTATATAACTTAGAAAAGAAGTCTGAATCAGGCTTGCCCGATGGTAGTAGACGTCTATAATTAAATGGAGGCAATTGTAGTTAAAGTAATTACCTAAAGCTTGCCTATTCATGGGCAGTATTTAGTAATTATTTAGAATTACTAAGACACTTTGGAGCTTATTATTACCTAAAACATGTTATTCTAGTTGCAGAGATTATTACCATTTATTCAGAAACTTGTAACGTAAAACTAGTACCTTACTACCTTCTTCATGAGTCAGTAATTAACTAGGCATTTTAAAATGCAAACGGGATCCTAGAACAGGTTTTCTAATCTGCAAATGCAGATGACAGAGTTCCTAAGGCATGGTTCCTATATGAAAGAGTTGTAGGATTATTAAGGAACAACTTCAGAGTAACAATTTTTGTTTCATTCTAAAAGAAGGATTTCTATGTGATGGATACGAAGCATGGATTAATGAATTTGATACTAAAGAAAGAAACATGAATCCTAAAAACATGTTTTCTAGTGTATTGTATGAATCCTAAACAATATTTCTATTGCACAACTAGGAATACAAACCTAATAACACGTTTTCTACACTTTAACAACTATTTCATGCATATTTTCCCATCCTTTTTCACTAGCGAGCTGCAGAATATTTACAAATTATGACAAACCAAGTGACTGAATTACATAAGAAAAATGCAAAAAAATAAGAAGTTACAACTATGGGAAGCCTGGGCTTTTCTTCTTTTATGAGTTATGTAATTAACCACTTCAAATGCTAATATTGTTCCAAAGCCATTCTCACACCTGGGTCTGTCAGAGTTCCCTAAGGACCTCAAGGGATCCCGTGGTCATACCCAGATTGCACAAGCAATAGTAAGTGTAATGTGGAAGGGCCAGTCCTTATGTGTCTAGGTTTAGAGGGAGCTTATGGGTCCCAAATCAAGGCTCACACAAGAGGGGCAGGACCTACTGATCTAAGAGTGCATGTGAGAGTGCTGGACATAGACTCACAGGAGTTGAGTTGGAAAATAGTTTTAGAAATAATTGTAAAACAGTAGAAGGATTTCAAAATAATACAAATTCGGAAAGGGAAAGGGGGTAGGAGCACACACACAGAATCAGTTTAGAGAGGATAACATGCTTCAGCAGTTACAAATAGGAAGTAAAGGGGTTGGGACATAGATGACCCAAATCGGAAACACATAATTAGTGATGAATCAGGTACATTATAGACAAGCTTGTTGAAGGACATAAAGAAGAATAAGTAAATATGCTGATCACATTCGAACAAATAAGGGTAGAATTTTAAGCATGCTAACTAAAGAAATAAACAAACAGTACAACTGAACAATATGAGCCATTAAGTTAAAAAGAGACTGTGATTGACAACAAGGGAACAAATAGGTTTGGGTTTCAAAGATTAAATTAGGAACATACCAGTTAAATGAGCAAAGTGTAGGAAAAAGTAAAGTAGTCAGAATTCCAAAGTCTAGCCTTGGCTTTCAGCCAGCTAGCCAAGGCAGTAGCACAAGTAGTAGAGAAAGAAAGAGAGTTTGAATGTGTATGTGTGTGTTTCTGAACTCAATTGTCTGTGTCTTGTTAATGAAAACATTAGGGTATTTATAGCTTTGAAAACAAGCAGGAAAATAAGGTAACAAGTAAAAGTTTAACACAAATATGGAAATAATCACAATCAGAATTAATTAATACAAGTACTTCCCCTTAATCATGGAGTTACAGTCCAAACAGATACTATAGGGATAATTAAGGAAAGAGAATCAATTTGAGGAATATTGCTTTTTACCATATAAGGGCTAGTAAAAAGTTTAGAGTAAATAATTGAGTCCAAGTACAGAAATATACTTCATTTTGGGAAAGGATTCAGCAAGGTAAAACATCACAGTAAATAAAGGGAATCAATCAATTTAAACAAAACAAGTGAAGCTAGAGTTTTTTTAAGAAAATACTTACAATCAATCGTGGCTTGAGAAAATCAAGATCAATCAAGAAAGAATCATGATTCTGCACTTCTCCATATAAATAGGGATGAATGAACATGCAAGACCAATCGTATTGACAACAGAAACAACTAGATGCATAGAAGCATATACCAGTAATAGCAGTAGGCTAGGGTTCAGTAGTAAAAGAACCTACTCGAAGCATAGTAGTCATCAAAGTCAAGCAGTCACATAGAACAAGAAATGAAGGAAACAGTCTAACACATAGTGACAGACAGAGGAGATCAGATCAACACATCGAAATAAGTAAAGGAAGTCTTTGAAAACTTCACAGTATCAAGTGAGAGGAGTTTTAGAAAATTAGTGTTTTAACAATTGTTGAGTTAAAAAATGGTAAGAATTCTGAATCAATCAACAAAGAAGAGGATCTAAACACAAAGAACTTAATCGAAATAAGGATACACACAAAACAAACAAAGACATTTCCTAACACGAATTAAACCAGAAATACCTAAGGTTTAACATGCTGAACCAAGTAGAACAAAAAACATAAAGAAATCATTTAAACACAGTAAAATCATAAAATAACAATTAAAATTGGAGAAGAGATCTTCTAAATATGTGAATAAAACTCTAATCGTTGAAGAAAAAGAGTCATTTTGAATGAAATCAGAAAAACCTTTGAGAAGAACATCAAAAGCTCATGATATACACATATCTAATGCAGATCTGAAAGAAATCGAAAAGATCTTAAAGCTTGGGTATTAGAGAACCCAGAAAAATGAGAAAGACATTAAAAAGTTACCAATCTAGCTGGAAAGTCAAGGATCTAACTCGAATAGCCATGGATGGCCGGAAAGAGGCCATGGATAGAAGTTGAGCCAAGACTTGACTAGATCTCTTTGAGATCTGTCTAGGAAATCACGGAAACAAATAACTAGGAGAAACAGGTGTCACAACCCAATTTCCAAACCCGGTCATGATGGCGCCTCTCGTGAAGACAAGGCCAGAAAACAGAATAACGATGCCTCTTTCAAAATTACTAAACATAAATGAATAGATAAATACAACTTAATGACAACAATAATCGATATCTACAACCTAACACAGCCCGACCGGGGTGTCACAAGTCACGAGCATATAGAGAAGTCTGAACACGACTATTGGGCCAATAATACATAAATAAAGTTTAGAATCCAAGACCATATCTGATGCTGCGAACGCCGGCGGTCACCTTGCTCTGCTACGATAACAAAATCCTCAATCAGCTCTAACTCGCTACCGGGTAACAAATACCTACAACTGCACGTGAGGTGCAGGGAGTAAAGTGAGTACTCCAACTCAGTGAGTCATAAAAGTAAATAATAACTGAGCAGCCAGAAATCACGTAAAGCAACCAACATGCTATACAGAAGCCGGGTACAATTTATGAGGAAATAGTGAAATCTTTAGAAATGTTTTGGTTCAGTTCAAATCTCTTTCAAAAATGGTCTTTTCAATAATTACGAAAATGGTTTCAAAATAGTTCATGCTGATTAGCACAGAAAATCCGCCCTTCGGGCACAAATACCACAGTATAACAGGAAAAAGGCAAGAGGTATGCAAAATGAGCACATAAAAGCTCGCTCCTCGGGCAATATCTCAAACTGAACAAGCCCATCGGTCTCACTCTTCACAACACTCTCGGCCCCTCGGGCTCTCTCTCTCAAATCCCTCTCAGAAATAGTATCACATAATAACCACTGCGGCGCGCAGCCCGATCCACATATCGCTGCGGCGTGCAACCCGATCCATATGGGTACCCGTACTCACTGTGGGGGTGCAGACTCCAGAGGGGCTCCTACAGCCCAAGCGCTATATCACTGGGGTGTGCAGTCCAATCCAATATATACATACTGCGGCGTACAGTCTGATCCATATAATATACTGCTGCGGCGTGCTGTCCGATCCCTATAATATGCTACTGCGGCATGCAGTCCCATCCATATAATATACTACTGCGGCGTACAGTTCGATCCATATATAACCCTCACATCCCTCAGTGTATCCTCACATCTGGGCCTCGGCCCCACTCAATCAGAATATCATCACAAGCCCCTCTGGCTCTAGTAAAACAGTAGTCCTCAGCCCAAAATATCATTTAACTATCATTTAAGACTCAAGCTGAGTAAAAGTGGCTGATTTGTAAAATAGTGGAGAAACAATATGACTGAATTCAAGTAATAAGTCAAAACAGTAAGGGAACGGTAAAAATAATCCCCGAAGGGTTTCAAATAATTGGCACGAAGCCCAAATATGGAAATCAGCACAAACAACAGTGATAACAAATAAATTCCAGTCAAATACACGGTGAATTAATCAATCGGGATGGACCAAGTCACAATCCCCAGCGGTGCTCTACCCCACGCCCACTATCCAACGTGCAAGTCACCTCCATATAGCACTATGATGTGCAATCCGGGGTTTCAAACCCTCAAGATATCATTTACAATCATTACTCACCTCGAACCGGCGATAATTCTAACTCGCGATGCCTTTTCTCCTCAAATCAGCCTCCACGCGCGTTGTATCTAACCAAAATCAGAGCGAATACGTCAAAATATGCTAAGGGAACAATACCCAATCGAGAAATAGCAAAAATCTAGAAACTAGCAAAACCCTAGCCCCAAACCCACTTCTTGAAAAATTATAAAATTCATATAACCGGATTCCTTGTCTCGCCACGAGTCCATACATATCAAAATTACCAAAATCGGTGTCCATTTGACCCTTCAATTTCCATTTTTAAATTAAAAATTTTCAAGCCGTAGCTTTACCCCCTTTTGATGAATTCAACCAATTTCCATGTTAGATCTATCATAATCTCATGTATTTAGGCCAAGGGACTTACCTCCAATCGATTCCCAGTCAAAACTCTCTTTTATTCTCGCCAAAAGCTCTCAAGGTCGCCCAACAATGGAGGAAATATCCCAAGCTCGCAAACGAAATATTTAATAAAAACCCTTCTGCCCAGGCCGATTTTCGTTTCTACGGCCACAGAACCGCTTCTGCGATTACCTCTCTTGCGGTCTCTTTCCGCTTCTGTGGACTTTCACGTAAGGGGCATGACCGCTTCTGCGGTCCGAAACTCGCACCCGCGACACCGCTCCTGCGGTCAAGGCTTCTGCTTATGCGGAACCAGCCCTGAGCTCAAATTTCGCTTTTGCGTCTGCCCATCCGTTTTCGCGATACCGCACTTACGGTCCCGAAACCGCAGGTGCGAAAAAACCAGATACCAGCAACCTTCAGCAACACACAAGTCCAATTTTCTTCTCGTTGGCCATCCAGAATCACTCGAGGCCCCCGGGACCTCGACCAAAAACACAGATGTGTTCCAACACCTCATTCAAACTTCCTCGAATCATCAAGACACTACGGTTAACATAAAAAATCATCAAATTTCAGCAAATCAAAGCTTAATTTCTTCAAATTCTTTCGAAACTCGCATTCGATAAAAAACCTGACCAAACGATGTCCGAATGACCTGAAAATTGGCACACATATCAAAAATCACCCAACGAAGCTACAACAACTCTCGCAATTCCATTCCGACCCTTGGATCAAAATCTCACCCATCAACCGGAATTCTCCAAAATACTAACTCAGCCAATTCAAGCCCAATTCTACACCGGACCTCTAAAATAAATTCCGATCGCGCTCCTAAGTGACAAATCACCTCCTGAAGCTAACTGAATCACCGGAAATCACATCTGAGCCCTCTAACACAATAGTCAACATTCGGTTGACTTTTCCAACTTAAGCTTTTCTTAAAGATACTAAGTGTCTCATTTCTTATCAAAACCAATCCAAATCAACTATAACACTACCGATAACGAAACATGAAGAAGCATGAAATGGGGGAAACTGAGCAATAATACATAAGACAACGGGTCGGGTCGTCACCACAGGAGACTTGTACATATCTCAAACAGCCATGGGAGCCCATGCATAAGGTGGGGATTGAAGGGAATTACGGTGGATTTGGGTGGCGGCGGCTAGGGTTCTAGGGGAGATTGCAGAGAGAATTGGAGGGGAGGGGATTCATGGGCGGCGGGTTGGTAGAAATGAAATAGGTTAAGGGGGTCGTATAGGTTTTTTTTAGGTAGGTGAGTTGGTGATCGTTGATCTGAATGATCAACGGCCGAGATTGAACGAGGTAGGCAGTGATTCAGGCTTGCGATGAATTTAAAGGTTTAGGGTCGAGTTAAAATTAGAAATTGGGCCGGGGAATTAGGGCTTGATATGGTTATAATTGAAGGCCAAATGTAGCTACGAGTTAAATATCCACTTTTTCCCTTTGTTATTTATAAAAAATGGCAAATAGTCTTCTAAAAATAAGTTCAAAGTACTAATTGATTTATAATACATAATTAACAGTATTAAAATACAAGACTCAATTTTATGAATATAAAATACATTAAAACTTATAAATGGCTAATATTGGAATTATATGCAATTTAGCTTTAAAAATGCTAAATAAAATCGTAAAAATATGTAAAAAGTACCTTAGCCATATATGGGAATAAACATAAAAATCCAATAGATGAATTATCAAAATAATGATTTTGGAAAGAATTATTGGGATTTTATGTTTAAAGAGGGAGAAAAATAAATCAATTTAAACCTTTAAAAATAACAGAAAAATAATAAGACCCTTGGACATGCTTATATTTACTATTTTGAAGTTATTTTGCATATTGTAAATGTACAGGGAAAATGGGTATCAAAAATTTAATATGATGGATATCAAAAGGGATATGCTAATAAGTGTATAACATTATAAGTTACTTGACGTCTAAGGAAGGGCCTAAGACTAAGCCATGTTGGAAAATTACATAATAGGCTAAAATTCCAAATGAGTACGCTCAAGTCCACAAACATTGGACAAGCATGTCTACATATGTATAAGGTGTTATGTGATGAAAAACCTATCAAATGAAATATGTTTGAGTCTATTTTCTTACACTCCAAACCTTTCGTCCTTTGGACACTCCTACAAAAAGTTATGATCAAATTACCAAAGGCTGACATAATTCAATTCTGCGACCACAGAAGTGGTTATGCGACCGCAAAATGGTCGCAAACCTGTCCAGTAAAGCCCAGTTGTGGGAACCAATTTTGCGATCCATTTATTGACCCGCATACCCATTATGCGGCTCATTCTGGACTGCAGACACAATTTCAGAGACTTCATTTTCCTATTTTCATAACCTGACCCCATTTTAATAATTAGGTTTTGGGGCTTTTTTCTACTAAATATAGAGAGGTGAGAGCATTTTAGAGAGGGATTGAGAAAACCTAACAACCTAATCATCCAATCTTGCACTAATTCTTAAGAATCAAGGAAGCTAATCACTAGCTCAGTATCTTTCCGGGTAAGTCCTATTTCAAAGATTTCATATAAGAGGTTATGACTTCAAAAATATATTGTGGGGTTGGAAAAAGGCCATGCATGTGACACAAAGTTGTAGTATGTGGATTAATGAACAATTTTTGGGTAGTTTCTTGTTTAAATTTGTCGAGGGATGAAAGGATCTCCATTGTAGAGCCTTGTAGTCTATTTCGCATGTTAGGTATTTGACAAAATTCCTAAGAGAGTTACATCGTGGGAATCTTTATAATTTTTAACCGATTTTAACTATCTTCCTATAGATTGTTATTACTAGAAGTGTTGGGGCGTTGTAGTAGGTATTTTGGATAAACTTTCTCTCTTGGAATTAAATTTCTTAATGTTTCCATAAAGTTTAGGTATGGTTGGCTCAAAATCCCTAATTTCTAAATTCTGGGTTATCCCCTATAAACTTATAAACTTGATTATTCAGAAGGAGCACTAAATTGAAAGTTAGATATTTAAAGTATGGTTTGTTTGTTTAGATGGTATGACTTTGAGTCGTATGGTAAATGAAAACTAGTATACCAATTGGGTAAGGCAAAATCGATATGCTAATGATCCTAATTTCTCCTATATCTACCGAAGGCCTTGATTGAGTAAGTCTATGTTACACCAAATGTTTTATACACCGAAGTACGCCACAAATAAATTAATATAAGATCGGAAATGAGATGTTACGTCCCGAATTTTTGTACGTTGAAATTTTATCTTAAATTAATCAGCACAAAGTCAAGAATGAGATTTATTTAGTGATTAAAAGTGTCGTGCTATTTCAAATGAGGGATAAGTAAATCTGTGAAGGTGAGAGGGTAAGCAAATAAAAAAAAATAAGTTCCATCGAAGTTTGATATTTTGGAATAAAATACGACCCGAGATAAAATATCCGGTATTTAAAGACTAGTACCATAAAAGTACTACATGATCATGATTTTCACAACCCTAAACCGGACCCGGTCGTTATGGCGCCTACCATAAAACAAGGATAGCCGACACAAAGCCCCAATAAATTTAAACAGTTATAATAATTAATATTTAAGTCATAAATAAACTATAAATCTCAAAATGAGGAGTATGATAGAACAATGCGGAAATGTCACAACCCTGCTTCGCGGTGTCACCAGTCATGAGCATCTAAAATTCGTCTAAGAGTATGGACGGACTACATAGTCTAGTACAAGTATAATACAAAGGAAACATAAGGATATGAAGGAGAAGCACTGGGTTGCGAACGCGGAGCAGCTACCTAGCCAACTCCGAACAACTTGTTGGAAAGCAATCGGCCCTCGCTAGCATGACCCGAGAGTCCTGGATCTGTACACAGGGTGTAGGGAGTAATGTGACTACGCAAACCCAGTAAGTAATAAATGTAAAGGTAACTGAGCAATAAGAAAACACGTAAAACACAACAAAACACTACAACGAGGCAGTATAAAACCAGGACAACACAATAAAACAGTAAGAACTCGTAAAATCATCTTAGTTCAGTAAAACCTCTTTATAACAATATTTTTGCAGTTCAAATGAGTAAATGAAAATAGGGAGAAAATATAGAATTGTAAATCAGACCCTCGGTACAAATAGAACTAGCCCCTCGGACTATCTCACAATCATTCGTATCAGCCCCTCGGGCAATAACATGGAACAACCTCAGCCCCTCGGGCTATATAACATGTCAAACTAGGTACCCGCACTCATTGGGGATGTACAAACTCCGGAAGGGGATCCTTACAGCCCAAGCGCAATATCAAGCCATCTCGTGGCATAATAAACAGACGTTCGACCTTATAACAATCCACGTCATGGCATAACAAATCATGCCCTCAGACTCACAATCATGAATCAGTATAATATAACTGCGGTGCACTACCCAATCCCATAATAACTTCACAACACAGGCCCTCAACCTCACGCAGTGAGAAATCTCTAAAAGCCACTCGAGCACAGTAAAATATGATTCTCAGCACCAAATATCATTTAAGATTTCAAAATAGAGTAAATCTGGATTAGATATGAAAACAATATAATACAGCATAACTGAGTACAACTATGCAGTCAAAACAATGAGGAATAGAGGTAAAGATGCCCTGAGGGTCAAAAATAGTTGGCACGGGGCCCAAATATAGCATTCAACACAAAATATGATGATAGCAAATTATTTTCAATCAAATACATGGCTAAACAGTCATACAGGACGGACTAAGTCACAATACCAAACGGTGCACGACCCTACGTTGGTCATCTAACGTACACATCACCTCAAAGTAGCACAACGATGTGAAATTCGGGGTTTCATATCCTTAGGATAGTATTTACAATCATTACTTATCTCTGTCCGGTCCAAACTCTAGCCCGCAATGCTTTAGCTGCTCGCCTCTTCCTCAACTCGCGTCAAATCTATCAAAAATCTGGATCGTGGCATCAAAATATGCTAAGGGAACGAAGTACATGCAAAAATAATCAAATTACGACATAAATCCCGAAATTAACCATACCCGACCCCCAGACACACGTCACGAAATCCAATAAAAATTACATCAATAAACTCCTTATCCTCCCATATGTCCATACATATAAAGAATACCAAAATCCGACAATAAATGACCCCTCAAATCCTTAATCAAGTGTCTCCAATCTCAAGCCCTTATTTATTCAATATTTATCAACCAATTTTCATAAATTTCAAGCCTAATCAATGAAATAACACAATAGGAAGGAGTTTTATTTTAAAAAATCTTACCTCAATGAAGTTCCCTTGGATTCCCTTTTCAAAATCCCCCAAAAAGCTCCAAAATCGATTTAAAATGTCAAAAATCGCGAAGGATGAAATATATACTTTTTGACCCAAGCTTCCCGCACCTGCTGTGACAAGCCGACCCGTCGTCTCAGGTGTTATTTCTCAGCTTTCCCCACATTTCATGCTTCTTCATGTTTCGTTATCGGTATGTGGTGTGTTATAGTTGATTTGGATTTATTTTGATAACAAATGAGACAGTCTTTTTTAAGAAGGCTTAAGTTGGAAAAATCAACCGGATGTTGACCTATGAGTTTGAGGGCTCGGATATAAATTTTGAGAGTTCAGTTAGCTCCGGGAGGTGATTTGCGACTTGGGAGTGCGATCGGAATTGAATTTGGAGGTCCGAAGTAGAATTAGGCTTGAATTGGCGAAGTTGGAATTTTGGCAAATTTCGGTTGATAGGTGAGATTTTGATCCAAGGGTCGGAATGAAATTCCAAGATTTGTTGTAGCTTTGTTGGGTGATTTTGGATATGTGTGCAAATTTTCAGGTCATTCGGACATCGTTTGGTCGGGTTTTTGATTGAAAGTGCATTTCGAAAGTTCTTGAAGAACTTAGGCATTGATTTGGTTAAATTTGAGGATTTTGATGTTAACGATAGTGATTTGATGACTCGAACAAGCTTGAATAAAGTAATAGATCATGTCTGTGCTTTTGGTTGAGGTCCCGGAGGCCTCGGGGTGAATTCGGGTGGTTAAACGGAGATTTCGGAGTTTGTTGCATGTTTGAAGTTGCTGGTTCTGTCATTTCCGCATCTGCAGAAAAGGGACCGCATAGGCGGTTCCGTAGATGCGGCAGGGAGGTCGCAAATACGGTTCCTAGAGGCTTGGAAATTTTCGGAGAAGCGTACAAAAGTGTAACGACCCGGCCGGTCGTTTTTGGAATTTACACCCCGATCCCCCATTAACTGCTTTCCCTAAGTTCATTTCTGCTATTTTGGTTTGCCGGGACGTTCGGTATTAGGATTCGGAGTGTTTTGGGACACTTAGTCCCTAAATGAGAGTTTAAGAGTTGAAAAATGGTCCATATTCGGAATAGTGTGAAGACGACCTCGGAATGGAAATCCGATGGTTCTGTTAGCTCCGTTAGGAGATTTCGGGGTTGGGAGCATGTTCGGAATGTTATTTGGAGGTCCGTAGCTCTTTTAGGTTTGAAATATCGAAGTTTGAATTTTTGAAGTTTCCGGCCCGATAGTGAGTTTTTGATCAGAGGGTCGGATTTGAATTGCGGAAGTTGTTGTAGCTCCATCATGTCATTTGGGATGTGTGCTCAAAATTTCAGGTCATTTGGACGAGGTTTGGAAAGGTTTTTGATCGAAAGTGTGTTTGGTTAGAATTTGAAGTTCCTAGGCTTGAATCTTGGCTTAAATCGGGTTTTCGGCGTTGTTTTGGGATTTAAGGATTGGTACAAGTTCAAATAAGGTATTAGGTGGTATTGGTGTTTTTGGTTTGGGTCTCGGGGGTCTCGGGATGATTTCGGATGCTCAACGGGTTAATTTTTGGAAGTTAGAAGGAAATTGCAGCAGGCTTCTGTTGTTTTCGCTTCTGCGGCTTGGGAACCACAGAAGCGGTTCCGCAGAAGCGGCCTTTGCGCCACAGAAGCAATAAAGCTCCTCCTCCTCTGAGACCGCAGAAGCGGTCTGTTATCCGCATAAGCGGCGCCGCAGAAGCGGCTTTGAAGCCGCATAAGCGAAGTCGCAGAAGCGACCTGGGCACCGCAGAAGCGGAAGATGGGCTTCCCTCCAATTTTCGCAGAAGCGGAATATTTTTCGCATAAGCGGAGCCGCAGAAGCAGCTTGTTAATCGCAGAAGCGATTTTGAGGCTTCCCCTCATAGATAGGAAATATCGAGGGTTAAATTTCATAAGTGTGAAAATCAATTTTGAGCTCGGGCAAGGGCGATTTTTCAAGGGATTTTCATAGGCAACGATTGGGTAACGATTCCTTACTCCCTTATGATTAATACTCACTAATCTAACCTCAAATTCAACTTTAATTTCGGATTTTTGAATGAAAATTGGGGTAAAGTTCTTAGACCTAATTATGAGGATTTGAGGGGGCATTTGACCTCCGATTTGGGAGATTTTTATATGGTTAGACTCGTGAGAGTACGAGGGTTCTAAAAATGTAAAAATTATTCGATTCCGAGACATTGGCTGGAGGGGCATTTTGGACATTTTACCTATTTTTGCGCCCTAGTTTTGATTTTATTAGTGGAATCATTTATTACTATATTATTAACAATATGAAATTGGTTTGAATATATTTGGGACACTCGGAGTCGGATACTCGTGGCAAGGGCATCGTTCCCTAGTTGATTTTGCACCGGTTCGAGGTAAGTGGCTTGCCTAACCTTGTGTGGGGGACTTCGTCCCTTAGGATGTGATAATTGGTAATTGAATGCCTTGTACGTGAGGTGACGAGCGCGTACTTGAGCAAATTGTTGAAACCCGTATTTTACTTAATTACTTGATTTGGATTCTCTTTCATATTTGCCTTACTTTACTTGCTTTTATAGTTTGTGCTAGCGTAGAAGAGCATGTTTAATTGATCCAAGCTGCCTAATTTTTTAAATTGTCTTAACTGTGATTACGTGGAGCATGCTAGGCCAGTATCCTTTGATGCCTTGTATTGTTGTACTTAAATTTTTGAGTATTTTTCTGATGTTGGTTGCGTATTTACATTGGGACTACGGATGCGGTACTCCTGGAGTTCCCCCTTGTTTGTTTACTTTGGGACTACGGATTCGATTCCCAGGAGATTCCCCTGCACTTTTATTTTGGGACTGCGGGACGGTATCCCGGGAGATCCCCCTGCATTTTATTTTGGGATACGGGACGGTATCCCGGGAGATCCCCCTGCACTTTTATTTTGGGACTACGGGACGGTGTCCCGGGAGATCCCCTTGCACACTGTTGATTTGATTACGGGACGGTATCCCGGGAGATTATTTGATATTGATATGAGAAAAGGGCTACAGGACGGTATCTTGGAAGGCCCTTGTCGGTATTTTTTTGGAATTTTGCTGTATTTACTCTGTGTTTCTGTTTTGTCCTGCAGTACTATATTTCATTAATATGTCCTATCACATAGTTGTGTTCATTAGTTTTCATTAGACTTCAATACTGTTAATATCTTGTTATTTTATTGTTTCTGTCTCAATAGGGCCCTGACCTTTCCTCGTCACTACCCAACCGAGGTTAGGTTTGGAACTTACTGAGTGCCGTTGTGGTGTACTCACGCCTCTTCTGCGCATGTTTTTCATGTGCAGATCCAGGTGCTTCTGAGCAGGCGTACCATCAGTAGCTGTCAGGGAGTGTATTGGGGACTTGTGGTATACATCTGCTATGTCCGCAGATCCGCAAAGTCTCCTTCTCATTTTACCCCTAGTTATTAGATGTTATTTCGATCCTTCATTGTATTAGACTATTCTGGTGATTAGAACAGTGTAAGATTTCTCATAGTCTGTGTTGCCCTTGGGTTTCCGAGACTTGGAGGTTACTTCAGTAATTTGGTATTAAAGTGTATGTGCCAGGTGGCTATTGTATACATTACTCATGTTATTTAGTTTTGGTTATAAATTTCGCAATTTTTATTACTTCAGCAAAGTGTTAGGCTTACCCGGTCGCGACGACTAGGTGCCGTCATGACATGTTCACAATTGGTGAACCAGGGTCTTGACAAGTTGGTATCAGAGCTGTAGGTTCACAGGAGTCACGGGACACAGGCCGGTTTATTAGAGTCTCGCTGATCGGTACGGAGACGTCTGTATTTATCTACGAGAGGCTATGTAACTGTTTAGGAAAATCTTCATTTCTTTTGAATTCCTTGTCGTGCGATGTTTTGACACCAACTCTAAACTTCTGTCTTCTATTCTCTCATAGATGGTGAGGACACGTGCTATGCGAGAGGACCAGGCACCCGCGCCCCCTGCTGCTGCCGTCAGAGGCCGGGGCCGGGGTAGAGGTGCAGCCACAGCACCAGCACGCGCTGCCGCTGAGGCACCACCAGCAGATAAAGTGGGAGCACAGGCACCTGATACACCTGCTACAGCCAATACTACTCCAGCGCTCCAGGAGACCCTGGCTCAGTTCATGAGCATGTACACTTCTTTGGCTCAGGCGGGGTTGCTTCTCCTCGCTGCAGCCACATCTCAGGCCAGGGGAGGGGCCTAGACTCCTGCAGCCCGCACTCCTGAGCAGAGAGTGCTGCTGGAGCAGGATCCAGAGGTTATTCCTGTGCCGCCTGCAGCAACAGTACAGCCCGGGGATGGGTCAGCTATCTCAGAGGACGAGCAGCGTAGGCTAGAGAGGTTCAAGAAATATGATCCCCCAGTGTTCAGTGGCCTAGCTTCAGATGACGCCTTGGGGTTCTTGGAGGAGTGTCATCGCATTCTTCGTACTATGGACATAGTGGAGTCTAGTGGGGTTTCTTTCACCGCCTCTCAGCTTCGGGGAGCCGCCTATGATTGGTGGCGTACTTATGAGTTGGATAGTCCAGTCGAGTCTGCCTCACTGACTTGGACCCAGTTCTCAGACATGTTTATGAGAGAGTTTGTTCCCCAGAGCCTCAGGGATTCATGGCGCGCAGAGTTTGAGCGTTTGTGCCAGGGTGCTATGAGAGTCTCAAAGTATGCCATCCGTTATACCAGGTTGGCCAGACATGCACCGGCCTTGGTCGCCACAGTTCGAGAGAGAGTGCGGAGGTTTATCGAGGGTCTTATTCCGCCCATCCGGTCCAGCATGGCCCGAGAGTTAGAGATGGATATTCCCTACCAGCAGGTAGTGAGATTTGCTAGACGGATTGAGGGTATTCTCGCCAGGGAGCGAGGGTAGAGGGAGGCCAAGAGGTCTCGAGAGTCGGGTCATTACTCTGGTGTCCGTACTTCATCAGCCAGACATTATGAGAGGGGTTATTCTTGTCGCCTTGTTCATTCGGCTTTGCCAGCAGCCGGTAGTACTCCAGCTCCACCAGCACCTCAGAAGCCTTATTATGCACCTCCAGTTTCTAGCGCGCCTCCCATGCGGGGTACTTCTAGAGGTCAGTCTAGAGGACCTAGCTCCAGTCAGTCACAACCACCACGTCCTCCCAGAGCTTGCTTCGAGTGTGGCGATACACGTCACTTGGTTAGGGACTGCCCCAGACTTGGTAGGGGTGCATCTTCACAGACTGCTCGGCCACGTCGTGCTTCTCAGAGTTCTCAGGCTATGGTTCCAGCTCCCACTGCTGCCTAGCCTGCCAGGGGCGGAGGCCGGGGAGATAGATGTCGCCCTCATTAGAGGGGTAGGGCCAGATATTATTGCATTCCTGCTCGCACCGAGGCGGTTGCCTCCAATTCTATAATCATAGGTATTATTCTGGTTTGTCATAGAGAGGCATCGGTTCTATTCAATCCCGGCTCCACTTATTCATGTGTGTCCTGTTATTTTTCTTCGCATTTGGGTGTGCCTCGGGATTCTTTGAGTGCCCCCGTTTATGTTTTTACTCCTTTGGGAGATTCTCTTGTTGTGGACAGCGTGTACCGGTCGTGTTTGGTTACTATTCGTGGTTTTGAGACCAGGGCTGATCTATTATTACTCGGTATGGTTGATTTTGGTATTATTCTGGGCATGGACTGGTTGTCGCACCATCATGCTATTCTTGATTGTCACGCCAAGGCCGTGACGCTGGCTATGCCAGTTGTTCCACATATTGAGTGGAGTGGTACCTTAGATCATACTCCCAGTAGGGTTATTTCTTTCCTTAAATCTCAACGTATGGTTGAGAAGGGGTGTGCTGCTTATTTGGCTTATGTGAGAGTTGTCAGTGTTGACACCCTTTCTATTGATTCAGTCCTAGTGGTACGGGATTTTCCTGATGTGTTTCCAGCTGATCTTCCGTGCATGCCGCTCGATAGAGATATTGGTTTTGGCATTGATCTATTGCCGGGCACTCAGCCCATCTCCATTCCTCCATATCGCATGGCTCCTCCTGAGTTGAAGGAGTTGAAGGATTAGTTGCAGGAATTGTTGGGTAAGGGTTTTATTCGACCCAGTGTTTCACCATGGGGAGCCCCTATTTTGTTTGTGAATAAGAAGGACGGTTCTATGCGTATGTGCATTGATTATCGCCAGTTGAACAAAGTTACAGTGAAGAACCGATATC
>MU696342.1:0-34021 GCA_026770625.1 Nicotiana glauca | reverse complement strand
GGAGGTCCGTAGCTCTTTTAGGCTTGAAATGCCGAAGTTTGAATTTTTGAAGTTTCCAATCCGATAGTGAGTTTTTTATTCGAGGGTTGGATTTGAATTCCGAAAGTTGCTGTAGATCCATCATGTCATTTGGGATGTGTGCGCGAAATTTCAGGTCATTCGGACGAGGTTTGGATAGGTTTTTGATCGAAAGTGTGTTTGGTTAGAATTTGAAGTTCCTAGGCTTGAATCTTGGCTTAAATCGGGGTTTCGGCATTGTTTTGGGTGATTTAAGGATTGGTACAAGTTCGAATAAGGTATTAGGTGGTATTGGTGTTTTTGGTTTTGGTCCCGGGGGTCTCGAGATGATTTCGGATGCTCAACGGGTTAATTTTTGGAAGTTAGAAGGAAATTGCAGCAGGCTTCTGTTCTTTTCGCTTCTGCGGCTTGGGAACCGCAGAAGCGGACTTTGAGCCGCGGAAGCGATAAAGCTCCTCCTCCTCTGAGACCACAGAAGTGGTCTGTTATCCGCATAAGCGGCGCCGCAGAAGCGGCTTTGAAGCCGCAAAAGCGAAGTCGCAAAAGCGACCTGGGCACCGCAGAAGCGGAAGCTGGGCTTCCGTCCAATTTATGCGGAAGCGGAATATTTTCCGCATAAGCGGAGCCGCATAAGCGGCTTGTTAATCGCAGAAGCGATTTTGAGGCTTCCCCTCATAGATTGCAGAAGCGGTCATTTTTTCGCAGAAGCGGGACCGCAGAAGCGGTCCCTTGTCCGCCGAAGCGGAAACTCCTGGGCAGAAATAGGAAATATCGAGGGTTAAATTTCATAAGTGTGAAAATCAATTTTGAGCTCGGGCAAGGGAAATTTTTCGAGGGATTTTCAGAGGCAACGATTGGGTAACGATTCCTTACTCTCTTATGATTAATACTCACTAATCTAACCTCAAATTCAACTTTAATTTCGGATTTTTGAATGAAAATTGGGGTAAAGTTCTTAGACCTAATTATGAGGATTTGAAGGGGCATTTGACCTCCGATTTGGGAGATTTTTATATGGTTAGACTCGTGAGAGTACGATGGTTCTGAAAATATAAAAATTATCCGATTCCGAGACATTGGCTGGAAGGGCATTTTGGACATTTTTACCTATTTTTGCGCCCTAGTTTTGATTTTATTAGTGGAATCAGTTAATTGCTATATTATTTATAATATGAAATTGGTTTGAATAGATTTGGGCCACTCGGAGTCGGATACTCGTGGCAAGGGCATCGTTCCCTTGTTGATTTCGCATCGGTTCGAGGTAAGTGGCTTGCCTAACCTTGTGTAATTACTTGATTTGGATTCTCTTTCATATTTGCCTTACTTTACTTGCTTTTACAGTCTGTGCTACCGTAGAAGAGCATGTTTAATTGATCCAAGCTGCCTAATTGTTTAAATTGTCTTAACTGTGATTACGTGGAGCATGCTAGGCGAGTATCCTTTGATTCCTTGTATTGTTGTACTTAAATTTCTGAGTATTTTTCTGATGTTGGTTGCATATTTACATTGGGACTACTGATGCGGTACTCCGGGAGTTCCCCCTAGTTTGTTTACTTTGGGACTACGGTGTCGATTCCCGGGAGATCCCCTGCACTTTTATTTTGGGACTACGGGACGGTATCCCGGGAGTTCCCCCTGCATTTTATTTTGGAACTACGGGACGGTATCCCGGGAGATCCCCCTGCACTTTTATTTTGGGACTACGGGATGATATCCCGAGAGATCCCCTTGCACACTGTTGATTTGATTACGGGACGGTATACCGGGAGATTCTTTGATATTGATATGAGAAAAGGGCTACAGGACGGTATCTTGGAAGGCCCTTGTCGGTATTTTTTTTTAAATTTTGCTGTATTTACTCTGTGTTTCTGTTTTGTCCTGCAGTACTATATTTCATTGATATGTCATATCACATAGTTGTGTTCATTAGTTTTCATTAGACCTCAATACTATTAATATCTTGTTATTTTATTGTTTCTGTCTCAGTAGGGCCCTGACCTTTCCTCGTCACTACCCAACCGAGGTTAGGTTTGGCACTTACTGAGTACCGCTGTGGTGTACTCACGCCTCTTCTGCGCATGTTTTTCATGTGCAGATCCAGGTGTTTCTGAGCAGGCGTACCATCAGTAGTTGTCAGGGAGCGTATTGGGGACTTAATGTATACATCAGCTACGTCCGCAGATCCGCAAAGTCTCCTTCTCATTTTACCCCTAGTTATTAGATGTTATTTCGATCCTTCTTTGTATTAGACTATTCTGGTGATTAGAACAGTGTAAGATTTCTCACAGCCTGTGTTGCCCATGGGTTTCCGGGTCTTGGAGGTTACTTCAGTAATTTGGTATTAAAGTTTATGTGCCAGGCGGCAACTGTATACATTACTCATGTTATTTAGTTTTGATTATAAATTTCGCAATTTTTATTACTTCCGCAAAGTGTTAGGCTTACCTGGTCGTGACGAGTAGGTGCCGTCATGACATGTTCACAATTGGTGAACCAGGGTCGTGACAAAAAGTCCGCAAATACGGCGACCGCAGAAGCGGTTCTAGACCGCATAAGCGGTCCAGGGGATTTTAAGTGTGATAGCATAGGTGGTCGTTTGGTCGCATGTGCGGTGACCACAGGTGCGGTTATTTAGTTGCAGAAGCAAAAATCGCTGTTGGCAGAGGGGTTTATATCATTATTTCATCCGCGAACTTATGTCCTGTTTCCCCCATTGTGGAGCGATTTTGAGAGCTTTGAAGCGATTTTGAAGAGGGATTCAAGGAAGAATGATTAGAGGTAAGTTCCTTGGCCTAATTATTCAAGTTTATGGTAGAATTGATATGGGAATTGGTTGAAATTCATTAAAAAGGGGTAAAGCTAGGGCTTGAGTTTGGATGTTTCAAACTGGGATTTGATAGGTCATTTGAGCTCGGATTTGGGAGTTCTTGGTATGTACGGACTCGTGGCGAGACGAGCAACTTGGTAATGTATGTTTTGTAATTTTTCGAGTAGCGGGCCCGAGGCTCGGGTTTCGAGGCTCGGGTTTTGCTAGGTTCGAGATTTTTACTATTTCTCGATTTCTTTCGATCGGGTATCGTCCCCTTAGAATATTGTGATGCATTCGCTCTAATTTTTGCTAGATTCGACGTGAGCCGAGGCCGATTTGGAGGGCAAAGGTGTCGCGAGCTAGAGATTTCACCGGTTCGAGGTGAGTAATACTTGTAAATGATATCCTGAGGGTTTGAAACCCCGGATTTGCACATCATAGTGATGTATAGAGCTGACTTGCACGCCGAATATGAGCGTGGGGTAGAGCACCGTTAGGGACTGTGACTTGGTCCATCCCGGTTGTTGATTTTTACCGCATATTTGACTGAAATTAATTGTCATCATCATAATTTGGGCTGATTGCCATGTTTGGGGCTCCGTGCCAACTATGTGAACACTTCGGGGATTGATATCACTATTTTTGCATTACTTGCATATTATTTGATCTCGGTCCAAGGTTTTAATACTATTTTGCAAACTCATCCATTTTTTCTAAGATTTGAAAACTTAAACAATAGGTTATTGACGTTTTGAGCTGAGGACCCTCATGTTAATATTGCCCAAGTGGCTTATGTGCATTTCTGGAATGAGCATGGATGGGGTTGCGCGCCGCAGCAGTGTTATAGTGATTTCTGAATATATGGATGGCTCAAGCTGCACGCCGCAGCGATGATATATTGATATTGAGGCCGAGAGCCTGTTTGAAGCCAAGACATGGCGGATATTGCTCTTGGGCTGTAGGAGCCCCTCCGGAGTCTGTACACAACCTCAGTGAGCGCCGTCGACGTTAAATGGATCGGGCTATACAGCGGGTACCGGAGTGTACCGTCATATGCATTGCATTGCACTCATGCATTTGTTCTTATTTTGTAATGTTGGTCATGACATTCAATACTCTCATCTCATCGGCATCCATGCTGCTTCTTGCACTGTTTACCAGATACCCTGGTGTTATTTGTTGGTGGAGTGCTGTGCCCGAGGGGCTGACTTATGTGCTGACTTGCACTATCTGATATCGCATTCATATTCTTAACTGTTGAAAAAGATATTTTCAAAAGAAGTTTTAACTGAGCCCAGATATTTTCTAAAGGATTTCATGTTTTTACTGATTTCTCAGAGGATTGCACTGTTCTGTATAGCATAATGGAGTGCCTTACGTGTTTTCTTGCTGCTCAGTTATTATTCACATTTATTACTCATTGAGTTGGAGTAGTCACTTTACTCTCTGCACCTCGCGTGCAGTTTGAGGTATCTGTTACCCGGTAGCGGGTTTGAGATGATTGAGGATTTTGTTATTGTAGTTGAGCAAGGTGACCGCCAGCGTTCGCGGCACCGGACGTTGACCTTAGAGTTTCCAGAATTTATTTTTGTATATTATTGGACCTGTAGCTGTGTTCAGGTCTTCTTTATATGCTCGTGACTTGTGACACCCTGGTCGGGTTGTGTTGGGTTGTAAATACCGGTTATTATTATCGTTAAGATGTGTTTATCTATTCATTTATGTTTAAAAAAATTGTTAAAGAGACGATTTGGGTTAGTTGGCTGGCCTTGTCTTCACGAGAGGCGCCATCACGACCGGGTTTGGAAATTGGGTTGTGATAAGTTGGTATCAGAGCCAAGGTTAATAGGTCTCACGTGTCATGAGCAGGTTTAGTAGAGTCTCGCGGATCGGTACGGAGACGTCTGTATTTATCCTGCGTACTTGAGATTCTTATCATGCGTACTTGATTCTGCTTGAGATATGACTCTTGAAATTCCTTCCATGCGTTTGTATGCGCACATTAGCGCTCAGTGTCAGATGTGCCTTGATGGATTTGTGATTCCTCGATCAAGGGACGAGATATAATCTCTGTGAGTTTGATGTTGGGCCAGTCTGGAGGACTTGAGGCCGGATCTTTGCTTATGGCTTGAGCACCAAGGTGCTGATTTTGCGAGCTGGTGTTATGAACTTATATGTTCAGTATTGTCCCTAATTGTAGGAGTGGCAGCTGGATAGCTATGTAATGAGTATGTTGGTACTATGTAATGTTTCTATTTGACTTGGTAGTGACGAAGAAGTCTGCTGGATAAAGGAAGAACTGTTAAGTGTTCGTTTCCTATTGTGGTTTGACGTGTAGCCCGAATATGGGCACGTGAAGAATATGTCACGATCCCAATCCCGATCGTGATGGCGCCCAACACAATTGCTAGGCAAGCCCGACCAATTAACACTCACAACCCAATCCACATCCAATTACAAAGTTATAGCATTAAATTAACAGTTCAACAAGTCTATTAACCAATAATTTAAATAGAAACTATCTGAAACACTGACATAACTAACATCTCCCAAAGACCTGGGGTCATGAGTCTAGAGCCTCTAAGATGACAAAATAATAACTCCTCGGTAATACTGATGTTCACAGATGCAGAATAATAAAGGGATAGGGGAGGAGTCGGGTCCTGCGAACGTCAGGCAGCTATCTCAACAACTCTTGAGAAGCTCTGAAAAATAACAAATAGCTCAATTATGCTCCCGAGACACCTGAATCTGCACACATGGTGCAGGGAGTAAAGTGAGTACTTCCAACTCAGTGGTAATACACATATATAATGGCTGATAGTAAGAAATCCCGAAATATGACAATGAAAAGCTATAACCAATATTTCTACACATTTAACGGTGGAATAACATCAAGTAATGACAGGCAAAACAGATAGACATCGATGCATGAATGCAATGCAATGCACATGACCACTATGACGTTCAGCCCGATCCATTTGGGTACCTGCGCTCACTGTGGGGGTTCAGACTCCGGAGGGGCTCCTACAGCCCAAGCGCAATATCATCATAGCATTCGCTGCGGCGTGCAGCCCGATCCATAATCAGTCCAGTTACATGCATGCAAGCCACACGGGCACAGTCAATTTATCATTTTCAGTTCCAATTATCAGGAATTATAGTTTAATTGTTTAAATATTTAGAAATTTACTAATCATTTCGAGACAGTGTTTAACTCAGGACTGATATCATGAAAACATGCTAAGAATCATGGAAACAGTGATGATAATCCCTAAGGGATCCAAATAATCAGCACGCAGCCCAAATATGCTCATAGGAATCCAAGTACGATGCTTACCAATAAAATTTCTAGTCAATGCACATTATGAACATCACTCGGACAGACAAAGCCATAGTCCTCCAATCACAAACGACCCTGCACTCACCGTAGAGTACGTGTCTCGCCTCAATATAGCGTCACAGTGTGATATACCGGGGTTTCAAACACTCAAGTCATCATCTACATCTATTGCTCACCTCAAACCGGCAATAAGACTAGTCCGCTATGCCTTTTCCTCTCGAATCCACCTCCTCGCGCGTCGAATCTGGCCAAATCCACAACGAATACATTACAATAGGCTAAAGAAACATAACCCAATCAAAAGAACTCGAAAAACACCAAAAATCTCGAAGTTGGCAAAACCCGAGCCCTGGGCCCACTTCTCGAAAAATTTTGAAATTCACATCACCGGATTCCTCGTCTCGCCACGAGTCCATATATACCAAGAACTCCCAAATCCGAGCTCAAATGACCCATCAAATCCCAATTTTAAATTCTCAAAATCCCATGCCCTAATTCATCCATTTTAGGCTTAATTCCATGAATTTCTAGGTAGATTTCTAAATAAAAATGAGTTTTAGGTTCAAGAATCTTACCTCCGATCATTCCCCCTTGAATCCCTCTTCAAAATTGCCTCAAAGCTCTCAAAGCTCGCTCAAAAATGGAGGAGAATACATAACCCTCGCGGATGAAATGTTTGAATAAAATCCTTTATGACCAGCCCAGTTTCCGCTTCTGCGGTTCTCAAAACCACTTCTGCGGTATCGCTTCCGCGTCCAAATATTCGCTTTTACGGTTTTAACTTAATTTCCCCACGACCGCTTATGCGACAAGAAACTCGCTTCTGCGGATCCCCAAGTCCGCTTCTGTGGCCAAAAGTCCGCTCTTGCGGACCAAGTTATGCTTCTGCAGAACTTCACAACCCATACCAACATCGCTCCTACGCTCCCTTACCCGCTTCTGGGGAACTGCTTCTGCGGTCCTTTTCCGCAGAAGCGGAAATACCAGATGACAGAAATCACAGACCTGAAGCAACTTCAAAAACTCTCATTTTTAACACTCGATCTTACCCCGAGGCCCCTGGGACCTCAACCAAAAGCACAGACATGATCTAATACCCCATCCAAACTTGGTCGAATCATCAAAACATTATTGTTAACATCAAAATCCTCAATTTTCATCAAATCAAAGACTAAGTTCCTTAAAAACTTCCCAATTGCACAATCGATCAAAAACCCTACCTAAACACCTCCGAATGATCTGAAACTTTGCACGCATATCCAAAATCACCTAACGGAGCTACTGCAACTCTTGAAATTCCATTCCGACCCTCAGATCAAAATCTCACCTATCAACCGGAATCCGCCAAAATTCAAACTTCGCCAATTCAAGCCTAATTCTACACCGGATCTCCAAATTCAATTCCGATCACACTTATAAGTCACATATCATCCTCCGAAGCTAACCAAATCAGCAAAATTCACATCCGAGCCTTCTAACTATATAGTCAACTTCCGGTTGACTTTTCCAAAATAAGCTTCCTTCCAAGAGGCTAAGTGCCTCATTTCCAACTAAAACCAATTCAATTCTATCCGATCCACTCAAATACTAATATTGAAACATAGAACAACATAATATGGGGGAAACGGGGCAGTAACTCATGTGACGGCAGGCTGGGTCATCACATCATATTTTTGTATCTCCTAGTTGGAAAGTGAAGTGCATTGCGTGTGGCGATATGTGTTCAGACTCAGGAAGACTGAATGGATGTGTTATGTTTATGATGGTGGAATGTGTGCTGAAATACTAAGGGGTTATCTCCTGCGGAGTGTTCTTAAGGGGTACGATTCTTATGTATATGTTAGAAGATCTCATATGTAATTGAAGGGTACGTGTTGAAATTTGAAAATTCGGGTCGCTTAAGGGAGTGGACTCAGTGGATGTGGGGATGAATGCGAGGTGTGTAGAGGATTGCAGAACTGGATGATCTGTGTTTTCACCAACTTGTAGATGATTGAGTTTAACCTCATTGTGACTTTATTAGAGTAAAAGTGTTATGAAATGTTAAGGGTGCCTTGATGTATGGCTTCGAGCCAAGTTCGGGAGGTTGCTAATGGTTAGCTGATTGCACGGTTATGTGATATGTTGGTTCCATTTCGAGGAATGCTGGCGAATTAGTTCTGATTGTGGAAATTGAGCCGAGGATGGCTCGAGCGAAGCGAAATATTTACAAAGGATATATGGTGCCTCGTAGATATGTAAGAATCAAAGGATGTCTGAAGCTGTTGTGGGTAAAAATGCCCGGTGCATGGAGCAGGAAGATGTTTGTTTGTATTGGGATAAGGATCTCAGTTTGCTTTATCGGAGTGCCAATAAGGCACGAGTGACTCTGTTCGTTGGGTCAGGTAATTTGTAGTTTGAATAAGAGTGAATGACTTTTGAGGATGGTCCTTATGTATTCAAGATTATACATGTGACAACCAGGTGTCTTAAGGTTGTGTATGTTGTTAGAAATTGTGTTTTCATTGGAAAATGTCAAGACTTGTGGTATTTTTATGTTAATTATGGGATTCTATGCATCAGTATCAGGAAAATAAGGGTAATAGACTTAGATTCACAGGAGGTTCTTCATAGTAGAGTATTTTGGGAGTGTAGTGTTTCTGGGAACATTTGAGAGAGTATTCAGTGGCCTATGGGTCTTAAATAGTGTACTCTTGTGCGTGGGTCTCGTGTAGTAAGCCTGAGTTAAGGAACTGTGGTGTACAGCAAGAGGGAATATCAAGTTGGAAATGAATCAGGAGGAAACCTAGATAAATCAAGTAGCTTGATGGTAAACCAAATCGGTATGGTGAGGGTATGATTAATTCTTGGTATGTATTCGAGGTAATGGGTTAGCACATGTAATTTTTCAGCTATGCTCTTGGCTTTTGACGACTTTCTTAGCGTGATTTGGTTAGAAGGATTCAATCATAGCAGTTTAGTTTGTGCAAATGAAATTGGGAAATTTCTTGTTGATTGCTACTGTTGTTGAAGAGGTGCATTTTCTACGAATGTGAGAGGCATGAGATGTGTAAGGATTTTCTTCTAGATGAGATCAATGCAAGTTCATGATTAGATAAGTTTCAATTCAGGTTAGAAAGGAAAATTCATAAAGCACTTAGGCGGTGGGTAGCCTCAGATAATCAAGGACAATGGTACGGCTGTTTGAAAATGATTCGATGAGAGTATATATTTCAGAGAAAGGTCAATGTGATTAAGTGATGGTACTTCGGTGGTGTTGCGGCACTTCTTCGTTAGATCGACAGGTGATATTCGAATTGCTTGGTGGCACAGGGAGATTATTGGATATTTAGCTGTGGCATGTGTTCGAATGGTGAAATTGAGATCCTGTATGATGATTCGTATGCTATGTGGAATTGGAGGCAGAAGTCCTCATATTCGAGCTATTTGTGATGGTGGATCGTGTGTATCGGCATCGTTTGGCGAGTATTGGGATTTGAAGGCTCGAGTGAATCTTTCGTTGCTAGTATGTTGGATTTTGGATATGATGTTGGAGTTCAGACTGGTTGTCTCGGTGTTTGCTTGATTCTGGACTATTGTGTTATGGGCTATGCCGGAAACTCCACGGTTTGAGTGGCGAGGTGCATTGGGTTATGTTCTTGTGGAGCGGTTTATCTTTTAAAGACCTACTGGTCGGCTGGGAAGGATTGCTTTTCCTAATTGAGCCTCCATGATGCATGTCAGTGTAGAGGTTGCTATTATTGGGCCAGTTCCGGCGTTAAGAGAATTTTTGGATGTGTATCCCAGTATGAGTTGACTCGGTTGGTTCCGAATCGTATTGTCCAGGGATAGGTTGACTCGACCGCTGCTGAGCTTATCATCTATCTAGAGAGATCTATGAGTTGTTTTCTGCGTTGCGAGACGTTATGATTTATGAACTATGGGCACATATGGTGCGGTGCTATCGGGATTCATAGTGGAAGTTGAGAGGAAAACCTCAATTGCACTTGAGTTTTGTAGCTTATAACACTATATGTAGATATTGTATGCACTCAGAATGCTTACGACCGGTTCTCAATATTTTGTTGTAATGAGCAAATTTGGCTCGATGAGCATCTCCCTATGTGAGATATATATATGGATCGGGTGGCACGCCGCCATGAGTATGTGTGGATCGGATGGCACGCCGCCATGAGTATGTGTGGATCGGATAGCACACTGCCATGAGTATGTGTGGATCGGATGGCACACCGCCGTGAGTATGTGTGGACCGGGTGGCACGCCGCCATGGGTATGTTATCTGGATCGGGTTGCACGCCGCAATAGTGTGATGTCGAGAGTAGTTTTCCAAATGCTATTGTGTATGCCTTGCTTCACCATGGGTATATTGATTTGTTTGGGTTCCAGATATCCATTGTGCGTGGTTGTCAATTTCGAGTATAGCGACTTGGGGTGCTTCGTGTGTAACAATGTTTGGATAGGATCGTACGCTGTAGCGAGGCTATATGGCGATATGACCCTCCGGTTAGATTTGTGAACTCTATTCTATGATGTGAGATGGATTCTCAGCCTTGTGTTGTAATGGTACTGATGAGCTTGAGGTACAACCCTTTCATTTTTGTCATTTGTCATGATTTGAGTATGTTCAGACCGTCCTTCATTGGTGCGCGTATTATGCAAGTTGTGGCTTAGGCCTGTGTTGAGGTGTCATATCACTAGAGTGGTGCATTGGATTCGAGGTGATCATTGGAGTCATTAATGAATACGAACGGATTTGATTTCAGCATGTTGGAAGGATAATATCGAGGTTCGATTCGGAAGTCTGATATGGTATTAGTCAAAGGGAAGTGGCTTCATGAATGGTCGATCTGAGAAATGGTTACTGTTTATCGCGTGTTTTACTTATCGTTGGCAGTATATCAAAGTGACGGAATAAGACTTTATCTAATAGGAGGTTTCTATCGGTATATGGTTGTTGTGGACAACTGCGGTGAATAGAAGTTATCATTTCAAGTGTTGGATTATGTGGTATATCATATGATTTCATTGAGGTCGCGGGTATGGGATATTACAGCTAGTTCGGACTTATTCTGAGTATAGATGTGAGGTTCTGGTCTTATTTATAATTTCATAATGTGCAATGTGGTTCCACGGTTTACGATCTCGACGGATTGTGAGATTTTAGCTATGTTGTGTTATCGGACCTATATGAGATNCCCCCCCCCCCCCATTTCATGCTTCTTCATGTTTCGTTATCAGTATGTGGTGTGTTAGAGTTGATTCGGATTTATTTTTATAAGAAATGAGACAATTAGTCTCTTTTAAGAAGGCTTCAGTTGGAAAAGTCAACTGGATGTTGACTTATGAGTTAGATGGCTCGTATGTGAATTCCGATAGTTCGGTTAGCTCGGGGAGGTGATTTGTGGAGGTGATTTGTGACTTGGGAGTGCGATCGGAATTGAATTTGGAGGTCCGGAGTAGAATTAGGCTTGAATTGGCGAAGTTGGAATTTTGGCAAATTCCGGTTGATAGGTGAGATTTTGATCCGAGGGTCAGAATGGAATTCCGAGAGTTGCTGTAGCTTCCTTGGGTGATTTTGGATATCTGTGCAAATTTTCAGGTCATTCGGACATCGTTTGGTCGGGTTTTTGATCTAAAGTTTCTTTCGGAAGTTCTTGAAGAACTTAGGCTTTGATTTGATGAAATTTGAGGATTTTGATGTTAACGATAGTGATTTTATGTCTCGAACAAGTTTGAATAAAGTAATAGATCATGACTGTACTTTTGGTTGAGGTCCCGGAGGCCTCGGGGTGAATTCGGAGTTTGTTGCATGTTTGAAGTTGCTGGTTCTGTCATTTCCGCATCTGCTGAAAAGGGACCGCATAGGCGGTTCCGCAGATGTGGCGGGGAGGTCGCAAATGCGGTTCCTGGAGGCTTGGCAATTTCCACAGAAGCGGACAAATGTCCTCAAATTCGGCAACTGCAGAAGCGGTTCTAGACCACATAAGCGGTACAGGGGATATTAAGTGTGACCGCATAAGCGGTCGTTTGGTCGGATGTGCGGTGACCGCAGGTGCGGTTATTTAGCCGTAGAAGCAGAAATCGTTGTTGGCAGAGGGGTTTATATCGTTATTTCATCCACGAACTTATGTCATGTTTCCTCCATTGTGGAGCGATTTTGAGAGCTTTGAGGCGATTTTTATGAGTGATTCAAGGGAGAATGATTATATGTAAGTTCCTTGGCCTAATTATTCAAGTTTATGGTAGAATTAATATGGGAATTGGTTGAAATTCATTAAAAAGAGGTAAAGCTAGGGCTTGAGTTTTAATGTTCAAATTGGGATTTGATAGGACATTTGAGCTTGGATTTGCGAGTTCTTGGTATGTACGGACTCATGGCGAGACGAGGAACCCGGTAATGTAAGTTTTGTAATTTTTCGAGAAGCGGGCCCGGGGCTTGGGCTTTCCTAGTTTCGAGATTTTTGCTATTTCTCGATTTCTTTCTATTGGGTATTGTCCCCTTGGCATATTGTGACGCATTCGCTCTGATTTTGGCTAGAATCCACGCGCGTGGAGGCCGATTTGGAGGGCAAAGGAGTCGCGAGATAGAGATTTCACTGGTTCGAGGTGAGTAATACTTGTAAATGATATCCTGAGGGTTTGAAACCCCGGATTTGCACATCATAGTGCTGTATAGAGGTGACTTGCACGCCATATATGAGCGTGGGGTAGAGCACCGTTGGGGACTGTGACTTGGTCCGTCCCGGTTGTTGATTTTTACCGTGTATTTGACTGAAATTAATTGTTATCATCATAATTTGGGCTGATTGCCATGTTTGGGGCTTCGTGCCAACTTTGTGAACCCTTCGGGGATATATTTCACTATTTTTGCATTACTTGCATATTATTTGATCTCGGTCCAAGGTTTTAATACTATTTTGCAAACTCAGCCATTTTTCTAAGATTTGAAAACTTAAACAATATGTTACTGACGTTTTGAGCTGAGGACCCTCATGTTAATATTGCCCAAATGGCTTATGTGCATTTCTGGACCGAGCATGGATCGGGCTGTGCGCCGCAACAGTGTTATAGTAATTTCGGGATATATGGATGGCTCGGGCTGCACGCCGCAGCGATGATATATTGATATTAAGGCCGAGAGCTTGTTTGAAGCCAAGACAAGGCTGATATTGCGCTTGGGCTGTAGGAGCCCCTACGGAGTCTGTACACACCCCCAGTGAGCGCCGTCGACGTTAAATAGATCGGGCTATACGCCGCAACGGGTACCGGAGTGTACCGTCATATGTATTGCATTGCACTCATGCATTTGTTCTTATTTTGTAATGTTGGTCATGACATTCAACACTCTCATCTCATCGGCATCCATGCTGCTTCTTGCACTGTTTACCAGATACCCTGGTGTTATTTGTTGGTGGAGTGCTGTGCCCGAAGGGCTGACTTATGTGCTGACTTGCACTATCTGATATCGCATTCATTTGCTTAACTGTTGAAAAAGATATTTTCAACAGAGGTTTTAACTGAGCCAAGATATTTTCTAAAGGATTTCACGTTTTTACTGATTTCTCAAAGGATTGCACTATTCTATATAGCATAATGGAGTGCCTTACATGTTTTCTTGCTGCTATTATTTACATTTATTACTAACTGAGTTGGAGTATCCACTTTACTCCCTGCACCTCGCGTGCAGTTGGAGGTATCTGTTACCCGGTAGCGGGTTTGAGCTGATTGAGGATTTTGTTATTGTAGCTGAGCAAGGTGACCGCCAGCGTTCGCGGCACCGAACGTTGACCTTAGAGTTTCCAGAATTTATTTTTGTATATTATTGGCCCTGTAGTTGTGTTCAGGTCTTCTTTAGATGCTGGTGACTTGTGACACCCCAGTTAGGTTGTGTTGGATTGTAAATACCGGTTATTATTATCGTTAAGCTGTATTTATCTATTCATTTATGTTTAAAAAAATTGTTAAAGAGACGATTTGGGTTAGTTGGCTGGCCTTGTCTTCACGAGAGGTGCCATCACGACCGGGTTTGTAAATTTGGTCGTGATACCTGCGGTCCCTATACCACACCTGCGGCCAAAGCACCGTATCTGCGGTTTTCAAGTAAAATCCCAATTTTGCACCTACGATCAAACACTTGCACCTGCGCTATCACAGGTGCGCTCAAATAGTTGCTTCTGAATTTCCACCTCCCCATGGCCAATTCCGCATCTGCGACCCTCTGGGTGCTTCTGCGAGCCCGGACCTGCGGTCCCCAAGTCGCAAGTGCGGTTATGATAGAATTCAGCAGTTTCAGCTGCAACTGCTAAACTCCAACTTCCCGTCAACCATCCGAAATCACTCCAAGGTCCCCGGGACCTCAACCAAAAGTACAAAAAAGTCACATTCCACTATCCAAACTTGTACCAATCTTTGAAATACCTAAAACGACATTGAATCAAACAAATAACATCGGATTCAAGCCTAAGGTTCCAAAAACATCCAAATTTCGGTTTTGATCAAAAAGTACATCAAACCTCGTCCGAATGACCTAAAATTTTGCACACACATCACATATGACCTAAAGAACCTACTTCAATTTCCCAAATTCCATTACGACCCTAACATCAAAATCTAACGTATCAATCAAAAAATGCCAAAATTTCAGTTTTGCCAATTCAAGCCTATATCTTCTTCTGACCTCCAAAACATATATTTATCACGCTCATACGTCCCAAATATGTTCCCGAAGCTATCCAAACTATTGGAATTCACATCCGACCCTTTTTCACATAAGTTAATATACAATTGACTTTTCTAACTTAAGCTTACTCAAAAGAGACTAAGTATCTCAATCCTTACTAAAACCTATCCGAACCCGAACCAACCAACCCGATAATATATAATACAACTGAACAAGATAATAAGAAGCAAAAATTGGGGAATCCGAGCGGCAACTCGTGAAACGATCGGCCAGGTCGTTACAATAATAGTAAGGTGTACAAGCCATGTTAAAAGCGAGTAGTATTTTAAGATAATTATTAATTATGCGGGTAATTGATTAATTACTAAGTACCGAAAAATAACATAATTAATCCAAATATTTGGATAAGTATTAAATCAAAACGTGGCAGTAAAAGAATCATGATTTTATGACTCTTAAGTTAAATATATATGTGGCAAAATGTCCATGATGAGTCAAGATACAACATGATTACACATTTACCTTTATTTAGAGAATTGGACATAAGTGCTTTGGTTGTTTTCTTACGTGAAAATACAATGTATCCTAGCTAGCTAAATCCCAATTTGATTACCAAAAGCCCAATTCACATTCAAATGAGGCGTCTGATCAAACCCTATAGATTCCTGTGTTACTTTCAAAGAATTAGGATGGATAACACCACAATTATAACAGATGTATGTTCTATGTAAGTATCGGATGAATTCCCAAATGAATTCATATGGAATTTCATAATGCTACAGTAGGGTGAGATGCAATTATAAGGAATCACAGTTCAATTTTTCTCAAGAATATCATATGGATTTTTCCTACTTCGGTCCGCCGTTACGTGTTGTCGTAATTGACGTGTGTTGGAGGGGTTGTCATGAAAATCAGTTTAGGCATATTAAGGCTATTTATTCCGCCGTTAAGTATGGATGTTTTATTTTGAGCGTCGAGGATCGGGTGAGTTTCGGACATGTTTCGGTTTGGGATGAACTCATTTTGGGTTGTTGGTGTGATGGTGCGACAGTTATTGCAGTTGCGAGCACCAACCTCGCAATTGCAATGTGAACGGGTGATGGTCAGCTATCACAGCTGAGATGCCTCTCTCATTGTTGTGAATTGCATGCTATACTAGGTAGGTTTCCATTTGCGAAGGAAGCAGGCTTTACAATTGTGAAGCCGGTCTTGCATTTGCGGCTTCCCACAAACTGATAGTGCTGCATTTGTGGAGCCTTCTTTGCAATTGTGAGTGTTCACAATTGCAAACCATGTGTCGTAATCCCAACATTTGCGACTGAACAAAAGGGCGGAGAGTCGGGATTTCATCTCATTTCAGAACCCTAGACTCGGTAGGAGGCAATTTGGAGAGGGAATTTTAATCTACAATCATTGGGTAAGTAATTTTTATAAATTTCCAACTATATTTCAAGATTTTTAATGAGATTTAACATCAAATTTTTGAGAGTCAAAGAGAAATTATGGGAATTTTTGTCTATGTTTTGTAAAATTAAAATTTGGATTTTGAAAGTTGATTTTGGACTCGGATTTCAAAACAAAATACATATATAAACTCGTAGGCTAATGGCTAGCCGAAATCCACCCTTAGACTTGGGTTTTGACCTAGTGAGCCTGTGTTGACTTTTGTTGAATTTTGAGGAACTGTATAAAAATCATACCTTTATCAATTTTAATTGGTTTCCCTTCCTTTATTTGATGGTATTAGGTTGTTTTTCGTCAGATTTAGGAATATTTTAGGGTAAAACCTACGTTTTAGGGTTGATTCGGTCTAATTGAAGTAAATAACTTGTATAAAATTGTGATATGGAACTACCCTTATCAATTGGGTTTATTGTGCTAATTGAAGTATGTGAAAGACGTGTACATAAGATGACGAGTGTGTACAGTGCTTTATATGTGTTATTTGATTGTATTAGACTCTTGGGATTCTTGTAAGCACTTAATAGAAGTTATTATTCATGGTTCCATCTTTTGTTGTCAATTTTTCTTTCAAACTTTAATTGAAGTTGTGATAACATATTCTCACTTCTATTGTCAAAGATACTCTAACATACATTTTATTATAGTTGTTGTTACATGCTAGTGTTCCATTGTTGAGTTTTCACCTACATTAGACTTAGTTGCTATTTTATGCTATATCTTCATTGTTAAGTATATGTTTTGCACATGAATTGTAAGTTTCCATTTCATGGGAATTACCTAAATTTGCAGTTATTGAAGTTGTTATTGTGAAGTCTAATACCACATTGAGGTTAATATTGTGACTATTGATATATCCTTCCTTGTCGAGTTACTTCTCATTTACTTGTTGTCATTAAGACACTTTGATACATTGTTGTTGAGCTATGGGCTACGTGTTATGATACCATTGATATTGTTTATTTTGGCAAGTTGTGTCATATGTACACATGTGGTGCGAAATATTTTTGTGTTGTGATATTAATGCGCATCCGGTGGTATAATAGTAGGGGTTTATGTGCATGCGGTGATATAAGGTTGGACTTAAGCGCGTCTATCTAGTAAGAAAATTACTTGAAGCCCGCGATGAGATAAAGGGCTAAAGCGTTGTAGATATTTCAGAAAAATATTTATAAAAAATACAATTGCAAGCCTCATGCAGCAATATAAGGAAGACTGTGATTGTGACTTGTGAAAGGAGATTGTCAGGTATGGCACCTTGGTTTTGATTTTTGTTTTACATTCTATGTTCAAAAGTCTTGTTGGTTGAAAAGTTTTGTTACCTTTGTTTACCTTGAAAATGTTAATAATAATTAGATTTGATTTTGTGGTTCTAAAAATACGTGATCCATTTTTATTCTAGCTTTAGTCAATAGATGCTAAGTGAAAGTTTAGAAAGTAAGATAATAGCTTGTAGACGATGTAATAATCAAACCGAATGGCTGAAAATCGAGTCCTCGAGCTTGCGTATACGGGGCCTCGAGGTCGAGTCGGATGCCCGGCTAAGAGCAGTCGATGGAGGATTAATAGTTATGATAAATTTGATGACAGCTCTTTATGATCAATAATGATCAATAAATGAATAATAATAGGTAGAACACAATAAATGTAAGCAATAAATATAAGTAGTGAAACCAAGAGAATATGTTTAAGTTAGAGAGCAGAGATGTCACGACCCCAATTCGTCCTCCGTGAACTATCGTGACACCACCTAGTCTCTACGACTAGGTAAGCTTAAAATTTTGCGGAAAAAGGATAACTACATAATAAAACTAGAAGAACTGCGGATAAACTAATAAAAATCGAAGATAACAATATAAAAGTTTTAAGGTGTCGCTCGACATATAAAATACATGTGATGACCTGGCCGGTCGTCTTAAGAATTAACGCTCCGATCCCCTATTAACTGCTTTCCCCAAGTCTATTTATGCTAATTTGAATTGCCAGAATGTTCGATTTAGAGTTTCGGAGAGTTTTGGGACACTTAGTCCTTAAATTAGAGCTTAAGTATTGGAAAGTTGCTCGTAATCAGAACATTTTGAAGAAGGCCTTGGAATGGAAATACGATGGCTCTGTTAGCTCCGTTAGGTGATTTCGGTGTTGGGAGTGTGTTCGGAATGTATTTCGGAGGTCCGTAGCTGATTTATGCTTGAAATGCGGAAGTTAGAATTTTTGAAGTTTCCGATCCGATAGTAAGATTTTGATCCGAGGGTCGGAATGAAATTCTGGAAGTTGCAGTAGCTCCGTCAAATCATTTGGTATGTGTTGTAAAATTTCAGGTCATTTGGACGAGGTTTGGGCAGGTTTTTGATCGAAAGCGTGTTTTGTTAGAATTGGAAGTTCTTAGGCTTAAATCATTGGTTAATTAAAGTTTCCGACATTGTTTTAGGTGGTTTAAGGATTGGTACAAGTTTGAATGATGTTATGGGACATGTCCGTAGGTTTGGTTGAGGTTCCGGGGGCCTCGGGTGTGTTTCGGATGCTCAAAGGGCCATTTCCTCCTATTTTTGATTTGCTGTTGCTGCTTCTGGTATGCCTTTACCGCGTTCCAGAGATGCCCTTCGCGTTCGCGAAGGCTTAATTTGACCACCTGCAGTTCTTCTCTTCGTGATCGCATAATCCCTACCGCATTCGTGAACCCTAGCTCACTTCCCCATCGCGTTAGCATAAGCTGTCACGCGTTCGCATAGGGTAACTCCTGGACCTCGCTATTTTTCTTCATCGCATTCGCGTTCCAGACGTCGCATTCGCGTAGCTTCATGATCTCAGTCCTTCGCGTTCACATTCTCCCCCTCGCGATCGTGAAGAGCATTTTTGGAAACTTCTATTTTGCTTCTTCGCGAACGCGGCCTTACTTCTGCGTTCGCGATGCATAACGGGCCTGGGCAGTATTAAATCATTCAAAATGAGGGTTAGCCTTTTTTATCAAAATACAATCTTGGGAGCTCGGATTTGGGGGAAATTCTGAACATTTTTTTAGGGCAATAGTGGGTAACGATTTTATACTCTCTTATGCTTAAAACCCACTAATCTAATCATAAATTCATCCTTAATTTTGGATTTTTGAATGAAAAATGGGAAAAACTTCATAGGCCAAACTATTCAATTTTGAGTAGTTGTTTGACCTCCGAGTTCGGAGATTTTTAAATGCTTAGACTCGTGAGAGTAAGAGGGTTCTGAAAATGTTAAAATTATTCGGTTTCGAGATGTTGGCCTAAGGGATGTTTCGATCATTTTACCCAAATTCGCGTCTTAGCTTTAAATTAAATAGTAGAATCAATTGCTTGAGATGTTATTTATGATATGAAATTGTATTGAATATATCTGGGTCATTTGGAGTCGGATACTCATGGCAAAAGTGTGGTTTCGAGTTGATTTTGGAGCCGATTTGATGTAAGTGGCTTGTCTAACCTTGTGTGGGGGACCTTTCCCCTTAGGATATGATATTTGGTAACTAAATGCCTTGTACGTGAGGTGACGAGCGCGTACTTGAGCAAATTGTAGAAAATTCGCTTTTACCTTAAATGTTTGGACTGAGTTTCTCTTTTATCTGCTTTATTCCATTTGCAATTATAGCCTGTGCTAGTTAGAAAAGCATACTTAGCTGACCTAAATTGCCTATTTAATTAAGTTGCCTTGATTGTACTACGTGAAGCATGTTAGGCTAGAACTACTTGGTGAATTGTATTTTGGTACTCTAGTTTTGAATATCTTCTTGTTGTGGCTGCGTATTTACATAGGGACTATGGATGTGGGATTCCGGTAGCCCCCTCCTTGTTTGTTTACTTTGGAGCTGCGGGTTAGATTCCCGATAGATCCCCCTGCCTATTTACTTTGGGACTGCGTGTTAGATTCCCGATAGATCCCCCTGCCTATTTTCTTTGGGACTGCGGGTTCGATTCCCAATAGATCCCCCTGCACATTTACTTTGGGATGGTGGGTTAGATTCCCGATAGATCCCCCTGAACATTGATAAATGGACTACGAGATGGTATCCAGGGAGATCCTTCGGATATACACATATGATAGACTACGGGATGGTATGCCGGGAGATCTACTGGATAGTTGAGAAAAGGACTATAGGACGATATCCTGGGAGATCGTCATTGTTACCATTGCTACTGAGTTGTACGTATTCCGTGTTTACTCTGTTCCTTGTGTAATTGTTATTGCTTTGTTTAGCCTGTCTTATTCTATTGTTGTACTGATTATTACTGCCTGTTTTCATACTGTTAATTCATATTATATTTTTTACCCTCTGTAGGGCCATGACCTTTCCTCGTTACTACCCATCCGAGGTTAGGCTTGGCACTTACTGAGTATCGCTATAATGTACTCATGCTCCTTCTGTGCATGTTTTTCATGTCCAGATCCAGGTACCTCCACCCAGGCGCACTACCACCGAGGCGAAGAGATTTAGTCTACATCTGCCGCATCCACAGACCAGGAGTCTCTCTCTTATTCTAGCCTTAACAGTTAGCTTTCCTTTCCGTACTGTTGTTTTAAATATTCTGAAGTTGGAGCAGTGTATTACATTTTGTCAGCTTGTGTTCCCGTGAGTTTTCGGATTTTGGGATGATATTGTTGACTTTCGCGTTATTGAGTTGTATATGCCGAGCGGCGTTTATATTGAGTTTGTTTAGTTTTAATAAATTGTTTCTGCAAATTATGTTATTTTCGCATTGTTAGGCTTACATAGTCGTAGGGAGTAGGTGCCATCACGATATGTTCACGGATGGCATATTGGGGTCGTGGCAAGTTGGTAGCATAGCTCTATGTTTATAAGAGTCATGGAACACAAGCCGGTTTACTAGAGTCTCGTTCATTGGTACAGAGACGTCTGTACTTATCTACGAGAGGCTATGTAACCGTTAGGACAAATTTCACTTCATTTGATTCCTTGTCGTGTGGGATTTTTGACATCACAATCCTAAACTTTTGCCTTCTATTCTCTCACAGATGGTGAGGACACGTGCTACTCAAGATGATTAGGCACCCGCGCCCTCTAGTATAGCCGTCAGAGGCCGGGGCTATGGTAGAGGCCGAGCATGCGCATGTGGTGCAGCGAGAGCACCTGCACGAGCTGCCGCCGAGGTACCATCAATAGATCCAGCCGGAGTTCAGGCACCTAACACACCTACGACTACTGCTACTCCAACTCTTCAGGAAATTTTGGTACAATTCCTGAGCATGTTTGGTACATTGATTTAGACGGGATTAATTCAGGTTGTAACGACTACTTCACAGATCGGGGGAGGGACCCAGACTCCCGTTGCCCCCACTCAAGAGTAGCGAGTTTCCATTGGTCATCTTCCAGGTTTCATGGCGATACAGCCTGCGGTCCCTGTTCAGCGGGTGGTAAGGACCTGTCGCCGAGTAGGGGACAGGTCGATCCAGGAGAGAGAGGACATACGAGGTTAGGAGAGAGGGTATAGAGGAGTGAGTAGACCTCGTAGACTGGTGAGATATAATGTTCCTTATTTTGGAGGTAGGGTGCATCATGGTAGAGGTTTTGTGGGTCGTCCAACCCAGTTTGCATCTCAGAGTTCCCACAGAGGTTCAGGTGTTCAGGGGTATTGGAGTACCTGTACCGCACAGTTCCTACTGCCACCTCAATCACGAGGTTGCTTTGAGTGTGGTGACATACGCCATGTGGTGAGGTATTGCCCTAGACTTGGGAGGAGTGCACCTCTACAGACTTCTTGGCCACAGCGCGCCACGCAGAGTTCTTAGGCTATAGATACAGCCCTAGTTGCTACCCTACCTACCCGTACCGAGGCTGTTAACTCGGATTATATCATCATAGGTATTGTCATGGTTTGTTATAGAGGTGTATCGATTCTATTCGATCTAGCCTCCAAGTTATTCTTATGTGTATTCTTACTTTGCTCCACATTTGGGTGTACCTAGGGATTCATTGAGTGCACCCATTTATGTTTCTACTCCTGTGGGGGATTCTCTTGTTGTGAACCGCGTATATCGGTCATCTCTGGTTATTATTCATGTTTTTGAGACAAGAGCAGATTTATTGTTACTCGGTATGGTTGATTTTGGTATTATCTTGGGCATGGACTGGTTGTTGCCCCACTTTGCTATTCTTGATTGTCACGCCATGACCGTGACACTTTCTGTGCCAGGTGTTCCATGCGTTGAGTGGAGTGGTACTTTAGATTACACTACCAGTAGAGTTATCTCTTTCTTTAAAGCTTAGCGTATTGTTGAGAAGGGGTGTGCCGCCTATTTAGCTTATGTGAGAGACGTCAGCGCTGATACCCCTTCTGGTTATTCAGTCCCAGTAGTATGGGATTATCCAAATGTGTTTCCAGCTGATCTTTCGGGCAGGCCGCCCGATAGAGACATTAATTTTGGCATTGATCTGTGGTCGGGCACTCAGCCCATTTGCATCCCTCCGTATCGTATGGCTCCTCTTGAGTTGAAGGAGTTGAAGGATCCATTACAGGAATTGCTTGATAAAGGTTTTATTCGCCCCAGTGTTTCATCGTGGGGTGCTCCTATCTTGTTTGTAAAGAAAAATGATGGTTCCATGCGTATGTTTATTGATTATCGCCTTTTGAACAAGGTTACAGTGAAGAACTGTTATCATTTGCCTCGTATTGATGATCTGTCTGACCAGCTTCAGGGCGCACATGTGTTTTCTAAGATTGACTAGCACTAGGGTTACCATCAGTTGAAGATTCGGGAGCTAAATATTCCGAAGACTGCCTTCAGGACTCTGTATGGTCATTACGAGTTCCTTGTTATGTAATTTGGGCTGACCAATGCCCCAGCATCTTTTATGCATTTGATGCACAGTGTGTTCAAGCCATATGTCGACTCGTTTGTTATTATTTTTGTTGATGATATTCTCATTCCCTGAGTCGGGAAGATCATGAGTAGCACCTGAAGACCTTCCTTCAGACCCTGAGAGAGAAGAAGTTATATGCAAAGTTCTTAAAATGTGAGTTTTGGTTGAGTTCTGTGGCATTCTTAGGCCACGTGGTCAGGTGGATCTGAGGAAGATAGAGGTCGTGCATAGTTGGCCCAGGCAGTCCTCAGCTACAGAAATTTGCAATTTCCTTCATTTGGCGTCCTACTACCGTCGTTTTGTGGAGGGATTTTCATCGATTGCAGCCCATATGACTAGATTGACCAAGAAGGGTGCCCAATTTCAGTGGACAGAGGAGTGTGAGGCGAGCTTTTAGAAGCTCAAGACAACTTTGACTACAACTCCAATTTTGATAAGCCTACCAGTCCGGGGTCTTATATTGTCTATTGTGATGCCTCGAGGGTTGGACTCGGAGCGGTGTTGATGTAGGATGGTAGGGTGATTGCCTACGCGTCCAAACAGTTGAAGATACATGAGAAGAATTACCCTGTCCACGACCTCGATCTAGCTACTATTGTTCATGCCTTGAAGATCTGGCGTCATTATTTGTACAGTGTGCCTTGTGAGATCTATACTGACCATCGGAGTTTGCAGCACTTATTCAAGCAAAAGGATCTAAATATGCGTCAGAGGAGGTGGTTAGAGTTGCTGAAGGATTATGATATTACTATCATGTATCACTCGGGCAAGGCAAATGTGGTGGCGGTTGCCTTGAGTCGCCGGGCGGAGAGTTTAGGGAGTTTGGCATATTTACCAGTTTCGGAGAGACCTATGGCGATGGATGTTCAGGCCTTAGCCAGCTAGTTTGTGAGATTGGACCTTTCAGAGCCCAGTCGGGTTCTAGCTTGTGTGGTCTCCCGGTCTTCCTTATTTGATCGTATCAGGGAGCGGCAGTATGATGAACCTCATTTGCTTTTCCTTAAAGACAAGGTTCAGCATTTTGATGCCAGAGATGTAACCATCGGAGATGATGGGGGTATTGGGGATGCAGGGTCTGATTTGTGTGCCTAATGTTGATGAGCTTCGAGAGTTGATTTTAGTAGTGGCTCATATTTCGCGGTATTCCATCCATACGGGTGCCGCGAAGATGTATCAGGACTTGAGGCAGCACTATTGATGGAGGCAGATGAAGAAAGATATAGTTAGGTATGTGTCTAGATGTCTCAAGTGCCAACATGTGAAGTATGAGCACCAGCGACTGGGTGGGTTACTTCAGCAGATAGAGATTCCGGAGTGGAAATGGGAGCGCATCACCGTGGACTTTGTATCTGGACTCTCACGGACCTTGAAGGAGTTTGATGCCATTTGGGTTATTGTGGATCGGTTGACCAATTCTGCTCATTTCATTCTTGCGTGTACCACTTATTCATCGAAGCAGTTGGTAGAGATTTATACTGCATGGTATTCCAGTTTCTATTATTTCAGACAGAGGTACTCAGTTTACATCACGGTTCAGGAGAGCCATGCAGCAGGAGCTAGGTACTCGGGTGGAGTTGAGCATAAAATTTCACCCCCATACGGACGGACAGTCCGAGAGCACTATTCAAATTCTTGAGGATATGCTCCGCGCATGTGTGATTGAGTTTGGAGGGTCTTGGGATTAGTTCTTGCCATTGGCGGAGTTTTCTTACAACAACATTTATCAGTCCAGTATTCAGATGGCGCCGGATGAGACTTTATATGGAAGGAGGTGCAGATCTCTGGTGGGTTGGTTTGAGCCTAGTGAGGCCAGGCTATTTGGCACAGAGTTGGTTCAGGGTGCATTAGAGAAGATCAAGGTGATTCAGGATAGACTCCGTACAGCCCAGTCTAGACAAAAGAATTACGCTCGGACCAAAAGGTTCGTGATGTTTTCATATATGGTTGGAGAGCGGGTCCTGCTTTAGGTTTCGCCTATGAAAGGCGTCATGAGGTTTGGGAAGAAAGGGAAGATGAGTCCGAGGTTTATTGACCCTTTTTAGATTGTGAGGAAAGTTGGGGAGGTTGTTTATGAGCTTGCCTTGCCTCCCAGTTTGGCCGGGGTTCATCCGGGATTTCATGTTTCGATGCTCCGGAGGTATCATGGTGACCCGTTGTACGTGTTGGATTTCAGTTCGGTCCAGTTGGACAAGGATCTATCATATATTTAGGAGCCAGTTGCTATATTGGGCAAGCAGATCAGAAAGTTGATGTCAAAGAACATTTCTTCAGTAAAGGTTCAGTGGCGGGGTCAGCCAGCCGAGGAGGCGACCTGGGAGACCGAGCGGGATATGCGCAGCCGGTACCCTCATCTTTTCACTACTTCACGTATGTTCTCTGTGCTCGTTTGAGGACGAACGAATGTTTAAGTACAGGAGGATGTGACGACCCGGACGATCGTCTTCAGAAATAACGCCTCGATCCCCTATTAACTGCTTTGCCCAAGTCTATTTATGGTAATTTGAATTGCCGGGATGTTCGGTTTTGTGTTTCGGAGAGTTTTCTGACACTTAGTCCATAAATGAGAGCTTAAGTGTTAGAAAGATTCTTGAAGCCATAACATTGTGAAGACGACATCGGAATGGAAATCTGATGGTTCCATTAGCTCCGTTACAAGATTTCGGGGTTGGAAGCGTGTTCGGAATACGTTTTGGATGTCCGTAGCTGATTTAGACTTGAAATGCCGAAGTTTGAATTTTTAAAGTTTCCGATCCGATAGTGAGATTTTGATCTGAGGGTCGGAATGGACTTCCGGAAGGTGCAGTAGCTCTTTCATGTCATTTGGGATGTGTGTGTAAAATTTCAGGTCACTTGGACGAGCTTTGGTTAGGTTTTTGATTGAAAGTGTGTTTTGTTAGAATTTGAAGTTTTTAGGCTTAAATCATTGGTTAATTCGAGTTTTTGATTTTTTTTTAGGTGGTTTCAGGGTTGGTACAAGTTTTAATGATTTTATGGGACATGTCCATAGGTTTGGTTGAGGTCACGGGGGCTTCGGCTGTGTTTCGGATGCTCAACGGGCCATTTCCTCTTATTTTTGAACTGTTATTGCTGCTTCTGCTATGCCTCTACCACGTTCGTGAGCTGCCTTTCGCGTTCGCGAAGGTTTAATTTGACCACCTGGAGTTCTTCTCTTCGTGATCGCATAATCGCTCCCGCGTTCGCGAAGCCCAGCTCACTACTAGCATCAGGTTCGCATAAGCTGTCACGCGTTCGCGTAGGGTAACTCCTGGACCTCGCTATTTTTCTTTATCGCGTTCGCGTTCCAGAAGTCACGTTCGCGTAGCTTCATGATCCCAGGCCTTCGCGTTCGCGTTCACGTTCGTGCTCTCCCCCTCGCGATTACGAAGGGCATTTTTGGCAACTTCTATTTTTCTTCTTCGCGAACGCGATATTACTTCCGCGTTCGCGTTGCATAATGGGCCTGGGCTGTATTAAATCATTCAAAACCAAGGGTTAGCCATTTCTATCAAAATACAAGCTTGGGAGCTCGGATTTGGGGGAAATTTCAAAGGTTGTTCGAGGGCAACTACTGTGTAATGATTCTCTACTCTCTTATGCTTAAAACCCAATAATATAATCACGAATTCATCCTGAATTTTGCATTTTTTAATGAGAAATGGGGAAAACTTCATAGGCCAAACTATTTAGTTTTAAGTAGGTGTTTGACCTCCAATTTGGGAGATTTTTATATGCTTAGACTCGTGAGAGTACGATGGTTCTGAAAATGTGAAAATTATCCGGTTCCAAGATGTTGGCCTGAGGGGTGTTTTGGTCATTTTTCCTAAATTCACGTCTTAGCTTTAAATGAAATAGTAGAATCAGTTGCTTGAGATGTTACTTACGATATGTAATTGAATTGAATAGATTTGGGACATTTGGAGTCGGATACTCGTGGTAAAAGTGTGGTTTCGAGTTGATTTTGGAGCCGGTTTGAGGTAAGTGGCTTGTCTAACCTTGTGTGGGGGACCTTTCCCCTTAGGATATGATATTTTCTAATTGAATGCCTTGTACGTGAGGTAACGAGCGCGTACTTGAGCAAATTGCTGAAAATCCGATTTTACCTTAAATATTTGGACTGAGTTTCTCTTTTATTCGCTTTATTCCATTTGCAATTATAGCCTGTGCTAGTTAGAAAAGCATGCTTAGCTGACCTAAATTGCCTATTTGTCTAAGTTGCCTTGATTGTACTACGTGAAGCATGTTGGGCTAGAACTACTCGTTGCCTTGTATTTTTGTACTCTAGTTCTGAATATCTTCTTGTTATGGCTGCGTATTTATATTGGAACTACAGATATGGGATTTCAGTACCTCCCCCACCCTTATTTGTTTACTTTGGGACTGCGGGTTGGATTCCCGATAGATCCCCCTAACTATTTTGCTTTGGGACTGCGGGTTCGATTCCCGATAGACCCCCCTGCACATTTACTTTGGGACTGCAGGTTAGATTCCTGATAGATCCCCCCGCACATTGATTGTTGGACTACGGGACGGTATCCTGGGAGATCCTTCGAATATACACATATGATGGACTACGGGACGGTATCCTGGGAGATCCACTGGACATTTGAGAAAAGGACTACAGGACGGTATCCTGGGAGATCCTCATTGTTACCATTGTTATTGAGCTGTACGTATTCTGTGTTTGCTCTGTTCCTTGTGTATTTGTTATTGCTTTGTTTAGACTGTATTATTCCATTGTTGTACTCATTATTACTGCATGTTTTCATACTATTAATTCATTTGGTATTGTTTATCCTCAGTGGGGCCCTGACCTTTCCACGTCACTACCCAACCAAGGTTAGGCTTGGCTTTTACTGAGTACCGTTATGGTGTACTCATGCCCCTTCTGCGCATGTTTTTCACGTGCAGATCCAGGTAACTTCACCCAGGCGCACTACCCTCGAGGCAGAGACATTTAGCAGAGACTTCCAGGTACATCTACCGCATCCGCAGACCAGGAGTCTCTATCTTATTCTAGCCTTAGTAGTTAGCTTTCCTTTCCGTACTGTTGTTTTAGATATTATAGAGTTTGAGCAGTGTATTACATTCTGTCAGCTTGTATTCCCGTGAGTCTACGGGTTTTGGGATGATATTGTAGACTTCCGCGTTAGTGAGCTGTATATGCCGAGCGGCATTTATATACAATTTTCCTTCTAGTTTGTTTAGTTTTAATTAATTGTTTCTACAAGTTATGTTATTTCCGCATTGTTAGGCTTACCTAGTCATAGGGACTAGGTGCCATCACGATATGTTCATGGAGGGCGAATTAGGGTCGTGACAATACAAGATCTCAAAACTGAACAAACTCCCAAAACCTGGAATCCCATGAATCACAAGCTACGAATATGACACAATGCTCAAAATCTAGAATGTCTAAAAACACCGAAAAGATAGAAGGGCTATCATTAAAAGAGAGAATGGAAAGGGACTCCTTGGTCTACAAATACGGCAAATATACTTTGTAGTCTGCGGAGAATCACCTCGCCTCAAGGGTAGTAGGGCTAAGTTGAAGTACCTGGATATGCACAGGAAAAATATATGCAGGAAAGGGCTGGAGTACACCACATCGGTACCCAGTAAGTGTCAAGCGTAACCTCAATCGAGTAGTAACAAGGATGGTCGGGGTCCTACCGGTCATGTACAATAATATATAAGGAAATAAACAATATTAAAGTAATACAAGGTAATAGGAGTAATAACAACTCCAAAAGAGACAAAATAATCACAGAAGGAAAAGAGAGCTCAACACAAAGATAACAATTGGGGATCTCCTAGGATACCGTCCTGTAGTCAAAAATCTAAATATCCAGAGGACATTTCGGGTGTCGTCCCATAGTCCAACTCATTGTGCACGGGGATCTACCGGAATCCTGAACCGTAGTACCAAAAGTAAATACCTAGTACTGAGGAAATCCACCGGGTGTAGTCCCATAGTTCCAATATAAAAGTGCAGGGGGATCTACCAGAATACAAATCTATAGTCCCAAAGTAAACATGCAGGGGGATCTCCCGGGATACCATCCCGTAGTCCCAAAGTAAACACACAACAGAAACACGACGAGTATTCAAATCAGTCCAAATTCCATACCAAGGCAAACAAGTATTTCTAACCTAGCATGATGCACATAATTCAAATAAAGTTGTTTGAGCAATTAAATCAATTAGACATGCTTCTCTAAGCTAACAGTAGGATTAAATTGCAGGTAGCATAAATAGGAAAGAAAAATCGATTATAGTTACATAATGAAAATAGTATTTTCAACAAATATCACTTGTTGGCACATGTACAAGGCATTTCATATATCGACAATATCAAATCTTAAGGGAAGTTCCCCCACACAAGGTTAGGCAAGCCACTTACCTCGAACCCGCTTAATCAACTCAATACCACGTTCTTGCCATGATTATCCTACTTTGAATGGCCCAAATCTATTCAATGTAATTGCATAATGCAAATATAACTTCAAGTAACTAAATCCACTAATTAATTTGAAGCTAATACGTGAAATTGGGAAAATCGCCAAAAAAGCCTCTCGGGCCCATGTCTCGGAATCACATAAAATTTACAAATTCGGAACCCTCACACTCTCATGAGTTCATATATAAAGAAGTTACTCCTGTCTGACATCAAAATCTTGATCAAAACTCAAAAATTAGGCCTAAGAACTTTCCCACTTTTCTACCAATTTTCACCCCAAATTCGAATTTAAAGGATGAATTTAAGCATTGATTCATGGAAATTAATCAAAAGCGAGTAAGAATTACTTACCCATAATGCCCAGTTCAAAATCTCTCCCAATAGCCAATCTTGAGCTCTCAAATCAATTTCTAAGGTTTTGAGACTAAACCATCATTTATACGCTTTTCTTACCAGTGAAAATGTATCTGGCTCAGGGACCACAGCTGCGGTCCCGCTTCTGCGTCGACCATGTTGCACCTATGACTTTTCATGAAAAGGGGATTTCGACACCTGCAACTTTATTTTCACATATCGCGACTTGTAATGATGTTAGTGGCTCCTTAGAGCCTATCTTCTTTTTTTCTAGAGATCGGGCACCATCTCAAAACTTGTAGCGATGTCAAGGGCTCCTTAGAGAATACCTTCTTTTTGACAGAGATTCTCGAGATCCGGTACCATCTTGAGGCTTGTAACGATGTCGAGGGCTCCTTAGAGCCAATCTTCTTTTTTATTGAGATCCTCGAGATCGGGTACCATCTTGAGGCTAGGTTGATACGGGGGTCTTTACTCCCTAAAACGTCGTATGGAAGAGTTGATTCTATGACATGGTTATGAAATGACAGAGGTGATCCCGCCAGTACATCTTCCAAAAGTTATAATGGCTTAGTCAGTATTTTAAACTGGTTTTTGAGGTAGGTGGACAGCCAGTGCTTGCTCTATATAAAGATTTTTCTTCCCTCTTTTGAGGATTCCGCTATTATGAGTAGATATCCTCCTTCATAGAGTTCGTTTTTCCTGCATTAGGTCCTTCGCCATTTTAACTTTGAAGCCCTCGCTCAAATTCCCACTCCAATTCTCTAATTTTACCACAGTTATGGCTGCTACGCCAGGATCTGTTCAACAAGGAGAAGAAAGTTCCACATCTGGTTCCTGCCTGGTTGGTGATGTGAGCACGTGATTTTTTACCTAAGCAAATTATTCCTAAAATCCAAACAAAATGATTTTTCTTTATTTTTTAATTTTTGTTGATATTTTTGCATTTTTGTGTCAATTAGCTGCATAATAATTCATATTAAAAAAATACAAAAAATATGCATATGCATTAGGATTTTTATTTTCACAAATTTAGTATTAATTCATTTCGGAATAATTTAAGGAAAAATCAAAAAATAGCATTTTAGTGTTTTAATTGGAAATTGCTATAAAATGGTTATTAAATAAATTTTAGAATTTAATTAGTTTTAGTTTAACAATTTAATAAAATCAGAAAAAAATAATATATACATCTAGAAAAGAAAATATACAAAAATAAAAATACAAAATACAAAAGAAAAAAATAAAAATACAAAAATCTATACAAAAAGAAACAAATAAAGAGAATAATTGATAAATAATTTCAAAACCTAGTATTTCTGCCCATATTCCAGACCAAAGCAAATGCCAACGCCCCAGGCCCAAGCTTACACGACCCGGTCTGCCCCACCCTTAGCCCAAACGACGTCGTTTAAGAAGATTTAATCCCAGCCCTTGATAACCCTGATCCAACGGTCATGGCCTCACCTCTTAATAAATAAAACGACACCGTTTAAGTGCCCATCCAATCCGAGCCATCGAAATACTTTAATCCAACGGTTGGGGGCAATTATTATTCTTTTAATATATCATATACAAAATTACAAAATCATAAACATTTTCACCATTTTCATCTTCCTCTTACCCCGCCACCTCTACTCCCCTGTCAACCCGCCGGAATCCTACCGGCGGGAAATGTTACCTATACTAACCGCCCCCAAAATTACACCACCGGACCACCATAAGCCCCTGATTCCACCCCTCTACCTCTTTTCCTTCAAATAACCCTCCATCATCTCGAATATTCAAAATCGTTTCGCCGGAACCCTAACTCCGGCGAGCACCACCTCACCCAATCCATCCCATAATAGCACCAAGTCACCGCCTTGCCTCCCCTTACATGATTCTGAAAGTATTTAGCCTGAAATCCAACTGGAGCGGCTCGAGCACAAGTTTTAAATTTTTCTGTTGAGTCAAAAACTTCACAAAGATACCGTAAAAAGAAACTATCAAGATTCTTGGTACCCAGTAGATGGTCAAACGACTAAAAAGCTAAGTTTTTCTTTTTCTTTTTCTGTTTCTTTGCATGTGCGTGTTTTTTATGTTTTTAGTTGTTTACTGACTATTATTAGTCTAATTAGGGTTTATCTTCTAATTTCTATTTTAAATATATAGTATTTTAGGTTTAAAATTGGATATTGTTAGGTTTTTAATAATTAGTAATAGATTCTGATTAATTTTGTTTAAGAAAATAAATTTGATATCAAATAGAAGTTAATTAGATTTTTTTTAATTGCTCTTGTTTGTTAATATTTGATTGATAAGGATTGATTATACCTGTTGATTTTGATAATTGTTAGTTATATATCAGTGATAATTAGTTTAATTACTTAAGTAATTTTGGATTAATTGATAAGCAATTGGCATATTTTGGTTAGTTTTTAGATTAGATTTGTTAATTAGTTGTAATAATTAGGTTTATAATTGATTGGTAACTCCGCAGTTAAATAATTCAAAGGGTTAAAAGGGTGAATGGCAGGTAGGTTTAGTTAGTAAATTCAACTAAGTCTCAGGGGTATTTTGGGTACATAAAAAGGGATAGTAGTAAATAACAAAAGGAAGGGGTATAGGAAAAATGTAATTGGGTAGATTTTAAATTGAAGTGAGGGTAGATTGGGAATTACACTGGGTTAGAAGGTTCTAGATTGGGGAATTAGTATAATTCTTAATAAATAGGTGTAGTCAATTGAATTACAAGTTAAAAAATAAGGGTATAAATGAAATAAAAGAGGGACTAAAGTACAAATTCTGAAGTTTAAAATTCCCTCCAAATCTAACTCTATAAATAGGCATTGAAATGCTTCATTTTACAAGTTTTAAAAATCTAAAAATTTCCTCCAAAGTAATATACCATTCTTAGATCCAATTTTCGAAAAATTAGAATCTCAAAACTCAAAAAACATTACAAGTTAGCAAAAAATTCAAAAAGTTTACTGTTTCATTGATTTTTAGTTCAATTTGAAGACTGTATATTGATTTGTCACTGGTTCTGGTGATCGAAAGGCTGTGAATTTGCATTGACTTGGTCAAGCGTGTGTTCTCATGGTTTATATCTGGTGCTCTTGGTTTAATTCTGGTGATTCGAAGCTGTGATTGGATTTATTATCCTGTTCCTTTTACTGTTGCTGTATAACTATTGCTGATCCTTCTTCTAATCCTTCTTTGACTTCAAATCCAGGTACACAATTACACTCACATGGCTGTATCTTCGAGCTAGAGCAATAAAATGAAAGTTAAATTGTTGTGCTAAAATTTACTATCAGCACATGTGTCTTAATTTGATTAGATCTGTGTAGATGCAGAATCTAAATATGATAATTTGTATTCAATAGGATTAGTTGAGTTTGTATTGGATTATAATTTTTTGGACTGTTTTTACTATTATGTTTGGATTATAATAGTACTTGATTTGTAATAATGCTCTAGTAGAATTTAGAATCCATTGTGTTAGTGAAATAGATTGTTAAATTTAGAATAGTTTCGGGCAATTCATATGTAAAGAGGAATCTGGAAATATTTCGTTGTTTAGTTCTTGTTCTAGTGTAACTTTGATTATTAGAGATTAACAAATATAAGCAGTAATTCTATGTGTTTAACCTTTCTAGCATATTAATGATATTTCAGTAGTTCATTTATGCATTTACAGGTTCTTAGAATTTTGAATTGATAATAATAGTTAAAATCTGTTAAAAACCATATCTATAGTATTAATAGAATCATTTTAGATTGAAATAATCCAAGCAGTGTTCGTTTATTTGTTACTGAACGTGTCTACAAGAGGTAAAAAATAGTGTTAACAGTTAGGTAAATTGTAGACTCAATAAACTCACAGAAATTCGATCCCTTGATCCTTCATTAGAAACCTAATGTATGGTTGTTTGTTTGGGCTGATCCTGAAGCCCAATAAAGATGAAACAGAACTAATGAAATTTTATTTGGGTCAGCAGTGCAAGGCCCAAAGCTGCCAAGAATTAAAAAATAAAATCAATCAAAGTCCTAAGTATAGTAATGCCATA
>MU696339.1:46023-94560 GCA_026770625.1 Nicotiana glauca | reverse complement strand
GGGGCCACGATAGGTGGTGGTCATACCTAGCCATAAAGTAGGCTGGCACACCCCTGACCACTTGTTTAGGTTAAACAAGTTAGGAGCAGACCTTTGAAGGTTAGACCTAAGTCTGGATAGTGATTAAGACACTATCAGACTCAAGTCCAAGGCTCAAACACATAAAGGGGAAATGGGAGTAGGAATTGATTGAGTTAGGGGTTCAAAGAACCCAGTTCAGAGTCATGGACAACAATGTTAAGGTGTTGCTATGGCTTGAATCACAACTCACACACAAAGGGGAAAAGGAAAGGGAGTTCACACAAAAGAAGTAGTAACAAAGTTGCAGCGACAGAATGAAGGAAAGCATAACAGAACTAGGATGTAAACACAAAATGGAGGAGCATTATTTAAACTAAAAGGAACATACCAGTTGCAAAGTAAGAATAAGCAGATTAACAGAGCAAGCAGATAGCAGGAACAAACTCAGGTTTCAGCAGAACACTTGGAAGTTCGAAGAGAACTCAAACATATTTCAGAAAATAAAGAGGAGAAGAAAAGAGAAGAAGAGAGTAGGAGGCAGAATGCTTAATGTGTGTAAGAGTGCAACTCGAGAGTCTTAGTCTGTGAAAGTGTAGGTGTTAAAAGTTGTAGAAGGGTAGCCTCCTTTTATAGTTCAGAAAACAAGTAAGAAAAAGGTAAGAAATAACCTTGAAATCAATCTCATACAATCTCCCTTCAGTCAAGGGATTTAATTTTCAAACTGGCAGGATAATTAAGGAAAGGGTTTGGGTTCAAAATATTTTCCAAAGAAGTATAATGAAGGTAAATACATAGAAACTTATTTAAGGAGAGATTCTAGTAAAATAAGGAAAGGCAATCAATCAACAGCCAGTAAAATCAGGATTTGAGTCTGAATCCAACTAGGAAAGGTGAAGAGAGGTTTAATTTAAAGACAATCAATAACACTCAATAAAACCTTATAAAAAGGGATTCGGAACCAATCACAAGTTGGTAAAAGGCCTTTTGAAAGAAGAGTTTATCATATATAAAGCATACAGACATGTGAAACAAGAGAGAGACTAGCATAGAAAAATTCAGAGTCATAACAAAGAAGGTTTAGTTCATTGACTTAGAATGAGTCTGCGATATTCAAGGGTTCTGAATAGAACCCCCAAATACTAGGGTTGCTGACTCGAACCAGATGCATAGACGATAAAACAACAGCTAGAACAGGCTCAGTAGTCTCTTTCCAGAGACTTTTGAGGAAACAAATTTCAAGGCAAATGGAATGTAGAAACTAATTTGAAACACAGGGAACACGTTTAAGCAAAGCTTGTCACTCAAACAAGTTCAGGAGAGAAGAGGCGATGTAAGCTTAGGGAAATAGTAGATGAAACATGCTTAGAGTTCAAACAAAGGTCTAGTAAAGGTAAACAAGGATTAAAAGCTCAGTAAAAAAATACAGTAAAGGGACATATAAGATAGACATGTAAAATCATGCTATAGAAACCAATAGAAGAAAGAACAGAGCACAAATATAGAAGAACATACATAACACGACAAACATAAGAACACAAGAGAAAAAGAACATGCGAGTTGGAAGAGGAAACATAAGAACATGGCACAAACAGATTCACACAAAGAAAAGAAGAAGAAAAAATAGAAACCATTTTAAGACTTTTCAGTAACCCTAAATTGGAAATAAACTAATTTTGAAAGGAAAATTAGGGAAAAAGCTTAAAACATCGAATATACCACAGATATAGTATAGATCTAAGAAAACAACCAGAAAAAAACCTCGAATAGCTTTAGAGTTTCAGAGAAACCTTAGAAATGAGAAGGCTTGGAAGAAAGTCTGGTCTCGAGTCGGAGATGGCCAGAGATAGGCTCTTGAAGCTTGAACACGCCGGAGCAAGGTCGGAGAGGCCATAGAACCACGAATCTGTAGAGGATATGAACGGACGCCGTCGAGGTCAAACCTCAAAATCTCTAACACCCATGGTTTAAGGGTGAAGGAAGGTGAGTACAGGCCATCCATGGCCTGGGAAGCCATGAATTTTGGTGAGATTATGGTCGGAGAAAGGTGAGAGGGGCTAGGGTTTCGAGACCATTCGAGAGAGTTGGAGAGGAGAGGGGGTTTCAGAGGCGGCTGCTGAAGAGAAATGAGAATTAGGGTTGGGTTAGGCGGAATTAAAAAGGAAAGGGTTGATCGTGGCCGTTGATCAAAAGGATCAACGACCGGGATTAAAAGAAATCCGGGCGGGTTAAATAGTTGGATCGGGGGGGTCGGGTTTGGAATTGGGGCTGGTCCAATTGGGTTTGAAATTGGGTTGATTTTAGGCTAAAATTGAAATGGAATTGGGGTTATAATTGAAATGAAATGAGGCCAAAACTTAAATAGCCAGTTTTTCCTTTTATTTTTATAAAATGATAGAAATGATTTTGAAATTAAATTAAAGGTACTGAATCAGTTAATGACATATAAATATTAATTTAAAAATACTGGAACCAGTTTTATAATTATAAAATATTATAAAATCTTAAAGAGGCTAGTATTGCAATTGTATGCAATTTAATTTTAAAAAATACCAAACGAATTTGTAAAAATATGAAAAAATCATGTTAGCTATGCTTTGATGTAAATATGAGAATAAAGATAAATTTCCCACCAAAATGATAGTTTTGGGAATAATTATCGGATTTTATGATATAAAAATAAGCAATAAGTTGGTTTAAAAATAATTAAAATGCCAAAACCCTTTGGTGTACTTATATATGCTATTTTGAAAGTATTTTGGGTATAAAAATACATAGGGAAAAATTGGGTATCAACACCCTTCCCAGCCCGTTTAAGGTATTAGAGCGCGGAATGGTATCACTTACTTATTGCATGCTACTACCCGTCCCCATCCTATTAGTCCCGGAGGCGAATGGACTACTAATCATAAAGGAAAGGGGTCTTAGGGCTTTTAGAGGTTTCAAAGGATAAAATGCGAAGCGTCAACCAAAACAAATAGTTGCAGACAGAAATGGGATACAGACAGGAAAGCAAGGCTCAAATATGCCTCCATAAATCATAAAAAAACACAGAGTTTAGCATGTCTTTCACGTACTGATTTTGGTCTTATATAAATAAAGCGACGAGCGGACTGGTTCAACGCATATTTTTAGGCGAAAAGTCTACATTAGGCATACTCGAATGCAGTTGTTTGAAAACTGATTCGATTGTTTTAAGTGTTAATTAGAACTAAGTGTGACATATACTGATTTTAGAAAATAGATGGACAAACTAACAGGGCTTACTGATTTTAACGTGACAGTACGAGTTTAACAGCCAATATTATCTCTATTTAGATTCGAAACTTCCTATAGGCATGCTTTCTATATGAATAATGATTTGGATACCCTTTAGACATTAACAACATCCTAGGAGCATGGCCTCTACATGCAGTTTTTATTATTATTTATCTACAAATAGTTTGCCTAATGTCATTTGCAGAATGCAGCCGTTTGGTAGACCATGTTTTATATGAAATTGCGAAACAATTAGGAACTAACCTATATGCAGGACATCTATGCATGGTTGCTGGAATTAAATATTAAACCTATGAGCATAATTTCTAGGCGTGAGTTTTGCAGAAATTAAAATTTAAAAATCTATAGGCATGATCTCTAGGCGGATATGCATAAATGAAAGTTGAAAACCTATAGGCATGATTTCTAGGCGGATATGTAGAGATAAAGGATCTCTAGGTGCGTTTGCAGAAATAAAAGAAAATTTAAACCTATAGGCAAGATCTCTACCCTTGGTGCAGAAAGTAAATCCCATCCCCCTTTTTTACTAAGTGTCCCGAGTTTATACAAGTTATTATAGCCCCAAAAGAAATAAACTAGAATTAAAAAAAATGCATCAGAAAACATCAGCTGCATCCGAGCAGCCTAATTCAGACTTATTGCCTAAAAATATGAGATTGAGCCACTTCCGAGATCCAAATTTCCAAGCCTTCTCTCATCTAGGGTGTTTCAGAGATCCAAGGGATTTTAGGAATCCCAGGCAGGGCATACACCCAAGATATTCGTAGGAATTGAGTTGCGCAGTGTGGAAGGGCCAGCGCTTATGTGTCCAAGTTCAGAGGGAGCTCTAGGGTCCCAAGGCAAAGCTCACATAAGAGGGGAAGAACTTAAATTCTAAGAGTTGAGCGTAAGTGCAATGGAAAAGGGTAGGGAGACTACCCAGGCAGGTTGGTGGTCATGCCCAGCCACAATATAGACTGGCACACCCTGACCAAACCTATTATCAAGCTTTTAAGGAGTAAAGACCTACTGGAGGTCAAGCCATGGCCTGAACAATAATAAGAAATACTGGCAGGCTAAGGCTGTTGCTCAGCATACACACAATGAGGGAATGGGGATGGGAAATTGACAAGCTTAGGACCCTAAAGAGTCCAGTTCATAGCCATGGACAGTGATTTCAGGCATTGCCATGTTTCTGAACCATAACTTAAAGCATACAAAGGGGATATGAGGGTCTGGGATTCATAAAGTATCAAATACATGACAAACAACTGATAGGATGCACCTGTAAATTAAACATTGAATTACAAGGGAAGGGAAACATGTTACAGCATGCTAGAAATAAATATTAACCAAAAAAGACATGAACAGAAGTAGGCAGTAATGAAACACATTGTTGTTGGGACATGTAAATTAACTGGGTCATATCAGTAGAGAAGCAAAAAGTGCAGAAGAAAGTAGAGTAAACAAAGTCCACAGTAGCACAAGTGGCAGAAAAAGGGAGAGTTTTAAGTGAGATTGATTTTTTGAACTCAGATTGCTTTCTGTGTTCGTTTGTTCAAAGAAAAGGGGGGAGAGTATTTATAGCTTTGAAAACGTGTAGAGAAACAAGGTAACAAGTACAAATCTATCACAAATATGGCATGGTCAGAAATTAGAATCAAATTAGTATAAGACTCCCCTTTAATTAGGGGATTCTTATTCAAACGGATGCTAACATGATCCAAATAAGGACAGGGAGAATAAGCCTTGTAAATAGAATGGTTATTGCCATAAAAGAAGCAGCAAGGTAATACAATAGGTATTTAAGTCTAAGTTCAGGATTGTACTTATTTTTGGAAAGGGTTCAGTAAGGCCAAATAAAGAAAGAGGATCAATTAACCCTTGATAGGCGAGTAAAAATAGGAATTTCATAAAAGGAAAAGTTTGAAATCAATTACGAGTTTGAAAATCAATCACAGAAGGGACTCAGTATATAAATGAATGCATAAGTAATAATCATGTGAGGCCAAGCTATGGCAAGAGAAAACAGCGTACAATAATAGCATAGAGCAAATATTCGAAACATGCTAGTTAGGTCTCAGTGGTTTAGTAATAGAGAAAAGGGTCAGGAGCGTGCAAAGAGCCGAGTGAAAATCATAGTCGAGTTTGACAGCTAGCAAGAACTCGGAACAAAAAGAAATCACATAAAGGAAAAGAGATGCTGAAGCGAAAGAATCAAATTGAGCAATTTTAAATAGACGATTTGCACAAACAAACTCAAAGGACTTTAATAGGCCCCAAAGAACTAGGGTTTTCGAAATCAGTCGAGTTTAGAGGAGATAAGAAGATAAACACACAAAAAGTCTCAGAATCTCAAATAAACCCTAAAAATTAGGGTTTTCACCACTTAAGCAGTAAATCAAACGAACACTAACATGTAGACTCAGAAACTCAAACAAATCTCAAAAATTAGGGGTTTCAATACCAACTAGTCTTAGAGATACTACGCAGATGAATTGATTAGACTTAGAAACCTTAATTTTAAATAAGGGTTTTGAGAAAGGAAATTTGGGGAAAATACTTTAAACGTCACATATAGCATAGATCTAGCACAGATCTAAAGGAATAAATGAAAAAGAACCTTGAATAGGCTAGGGTTTCTGAGAACCCTAAAGGACGAGAAAGTCTTGGAAAATACGAGATCATATCTAAGTCGATAAGGTCAGAACCAGGATTAGGAGGCTAAGATATGCCGTAACACGGCCGGAGATGGCTGAAAACCTTGAATTGACGAAGGTCTGGGTGAAGATCCTCGAAGACTGGCCTAAAATCTTCAGGCATCAGGCATGTGAGAGTAGTAGGAGGTGTGTATAGGTCGTCCATAGCTAGAGCATCCATGGATTCTAAGGGATTTGAGGTCGAAAAGGGGTAGGCGGCGATTAGGGTTTTGAGAGAGTTTCAAAGCGTTTGAGAGAAGAGAGGAATTAGAGGTGGCATATTTGAGAGAATGGGGTAGGGTTTGGGGGTTGTTTGCAATTAAAAAGGAAGGGAGAGAGCTGGGCCGTTGATCAAAATGGTCAACGGCTCAGATTTTAAAGAACTGGGCGGGTTCGGGTAATTGAATAAGGGGTCAGGTTGGCATGGTAGTTGGGCTGGGCAATTTGGGCTTGAATTTGGGGGTGAATTGGGGTGCAAAAATAGGATGAAATTGCAACACAATTGAGGCTAAATCGTAAATAACCACTTTTCCCATTTTTATTTTATAAAATAGCAATAATGATTCTAAAAACAAATTACTAGTACTGGAACAAATATTATATAAACAATAGTTTTAAAATGCTGGGATTGATTTTATCATTATAAAATGCTATCAATTACGGAATAGGCTATAATTGCAATTATATGCAATTTAGCTTTAAAAATGCCAAATGAATTTGTAAAAATGTGCAAAAATCACCTTAATTATATTTTGGTATAAATATGAGGATAAAATAAGTTATTCACCAAAATGATAATTTTGAGAATAATTATCGGATTTTATGGTATAAAAATAGGCAATAGCTTGGTTTAAAAATCATTAAAAAAATGCCAAAGTCTTGGGTGTGCTTATATATGCACATATATGCTATTTTGGAAGTATTTTGGGTACAAAAATACACAGGAAAAAATTTGGTATCAACACTCTTCCAACTTAAAGCTTCTAAATTAGAATTTCCATCCGCCACAAGTACAAGTCATAAAATATGAACTGAAGCTACTCCAAGCCTCAAACTCCTGAACAACCACAAGATCTCTAAAGGACTGGTCGAATCGTTATAACAAATTTAATATTACGCACTAAACCTTTCAAAAGTGTGCCAATGACACACTACTTTTGACCAATATAAGTAATAGTCAATTGTCACGACCTCAGTTCGCCCTTCGTGAACTATCATGATGGCACCTAGTCGTAGAGCCTAACAATGCAGAAAATAAACAAAACTCGCGGAAGAAATAATTAAAAGCCAAAATAACCAAATGGAACAATATTAAAAATGCCGCTCAACATATACAATACAACTTCTCAAAAACTAATACACTTTTCCCAAAACCCAAAATCTCATGAAACCATAAGCCTTTGAATATCTAACAACGTCTAACTCCAGAATGTCTAACAAAGAAAAGAAATAAAAAAAGGATAACACTTAAAAACAAGAATAGAAAGGGACTCCTCGGCCTGCGGATGCGGCAGATATACCTCGATGTCTCTACCGAAGTGCCCCGCCTCAAAGATGATAAGAATGAGTGAAAGTACGTGGACCTGCATATGAAAAACGTGCGCAGGAAGGTGCTACTGAGGTTAAATAAAATATAAGGGTTAACAGTGTAGAATAAAAAAATATAAATAAGCGCAACAGTAAGAAATATCATAGAATTTAAAGAACAACAACAACTAGAACAGAGACAAAATAAATCATGGCAAATAAGTACATCTCAACACAGAGATAACAACCGGGACACCTTCCAGGATACCGTCATGTAGTCCTAATTACAACTATCCAGTGGATCTCCCGGGATACCGTCCCGTAGTCCATAATATATATGTATATCCGAAGGATCTCCCAGGATCCCATCCCGTAGTACAACTATCAGTGCGCGGGGATCCACCGGAATCCCGATCCCAATGTAAATACCCAGTACTGGGAGAATCTACCGGGTGCAGTCCCGTAGTTCCATATAACTGTGCAGAGGGATCTACTGGAATCCCACATCCATAGTCCCAAATAAAGATACAAGGGGATCTAATGGAATCCCATATCTGTAGTCCCAAATAAACAGATAAGGGGGAGCTACCGGAATCCTACATCTATAGTCCCAAATGCAAATACACAACAACAACAGAAAAATATTCAGCAAATGTCAACATCTTCAGCAAATGTCAACATCTGCAGATGCGGTTATGACAGATATCAGCATCTTCAGCTGCTTCAAACCACTCCAAAACCTCCTGTCAACCATCCAAAATCATCCCGAGGGTCCCGAGGCCTCAACAAAACTTACCAACATATTCCATAACTTCATTCAAACTTGTTCTAACCTTCGGAACGCTCAAAATAACATCAAAACACCTATTTTTCATTAGATTCAAGCCTAAGAATTCTAAAAACTCTAATAATACGCTTTCGATCAAAGCGTTTATGAAACCTCATCCGAATGACATGAAATTTCGTACACACGTCACATTCAACACTACGGAGCTACTCCAACTTCCGGAATTCCATTCCGACCCTCGGATCAAAATTTGACCTTTTGGCATTTCAACCGTAAATTAGCTACAGACCTCCAAAACACAATCTGAACATGCCTCTAAGCCCGAAATTACCCAACTGAGCTAACAGAATCATCGGATTTCCATTCCAAGGTCGTCTTCACACTGTTCCGACTACGGTTAACTTTCCAATAACTAAGCTCTTATTTAGGGACTAAGTGTCCCAAAACTCTCAGAACTTAAAACTAAATATCCCAATCAATCAAAATAGCAGAAATAAACACGGGAAAACAGTTAATAGGGGATCGAGGCGTAAATTCTTAAGACGACCAGCCGGGTCGTCACATTCTCCTACACTTAAACATTCGTTCATCCTCAAATGAGAATAGAGACATACCTAAAGTAGTGAAAATATGAGGGTAATAGGCTGCGCATATCCTGCTCTATCTCCCAGGTCGCCTCCTCGACCGGCTGACCCCGCCACTGAACCTTTACTGATGCAATGTTCTTTGACCTTAACTTTCTAACCTCACTGTCCAATATTACCACTGGCTCCTCAACATAAGATAGATCTTTGTCCAACTAGACTGAATAGATATCCAACACGTGCGACGGATCGTCGTGATACCTTCAGAGCATCGAAACATGAAATACCAGATTAACTCCGGCCAATCTGGGAGGTAAGGCAAGCTCATAAGCAACCTCCCCAACACGCCTCAATACCTCAAAAGGGTCAATAAAACTCGGACTCAACATTCCCTTATTCCCATATCTCATAACTCCCTTCATAGGCGAAACCCGAAGCAAAATCCGCTCTCACACCATATAAGAAACATCACGAACCTTCCGATCTACATAGCTCTTCTGTATGGACTGGGTTGTACGGAGTCTATCCTGAATTACCTTAACCTTCTCCAAATTATCTTGAACTAAGTATGTGCACAATAATCTATCCTCACCCGGCTCGAACCAACCCATTGGAGATCTACACCACCTACCATATAAAGCCTCATACAGTGTAATCTGAAAGCTGGACTGATACCTGTTGTTGTATGCAAACTCCGCCAATGGCAAGGACTGATCCCAACACCCTCCAAACTAAATCATACACGCATGGAGCATATCCTCAAGAATCTGAATAGTGCGCTCGGACTGCCTATTCATTTGAGGGTGAAATGATGTGCTCAACTCCACCCGAGTACCCAACTCATGCTGTATGGCTCTCCAGAATCGTGATGTTAATTGACTACCTATATCCGAAATGATGGAAACTGGAATACCATGTGTAGACATGTGATTTTTGACCCTCCCTGAGATTTCACCCATTTTAGCGTAAAATATTTAGTTTAGGCCTAATATCGATATTTCAATAAGTTTTGACTTTTTTACTTTATTTTATTACAAGAAAATAAAAATTACAAAAAAATAGTTTCAGTAATATTTTATAGTCATTTTAATCTTGAGAAACAATACCAAAATTAGTTTTGTTTTAAAATTCACTCTTATTAATAGTTATTTTACTTAAGTAAGATTAATTAATAAATAAGATCATATTTTTAGTCTCGCTCACGGAGAAAGAATAAAATTTGGGCTCAAACGACCCATTTTTAGGCCTAGTTTTCGGACCTAACCCATAACTCCCAATCCCATAATCTAAAGGCCCATACCCCTTAACCTAAATATAACCCTAAAACCCTAAACCTATAAAAAGAGCTAGATACCTAGACCTAAAGGGGGACTATCGGTGAAAATACACACAAGAAGCCAAAAAGAATACAAAAAGGAAGCTAACCTAGAGAGCTATAAAAGAATCAGTGCTGCAACAGGACCCCCTCCCCCAGTTCTCCTTCATCTTCAAACAGCCAATTTCATGGTTGATTCCTAACAAAGAAAGACCTGTACACATAGCGATCAACCGCGATACACACTCTAAAAGTTATCTAACCTAATTTCATCAAAACCCGCTAGAAAACTTTTAAGTTCAGCGACAGTTTTATTACAAATTCCGCTTGCCTCACGTGAAAAAAAGGTCAAAACAAAAGGGGGTTCGAACATGGTTTGGGAGGAGGAAAATTCAGGGTTAGGTTGAGAAACAGACGAAGATTTGGAGGAATTCTTTTGGTATTTTAAATAGTCCTCTACACTTTATTTCTGCTTCTCCTCACAATTCCAAAATACGTACAGACAAGAAAAGTAAAAAGGCTTCTATTAGTTGGTGATTGAGTTTTCAGAATACTAAAATACATAGACATATTACTGTTAGTTCTTCCTTGTGATTGAGTTTTCAAATATGGAGTTTGGTTGATACTTGAGATGTTATCGAGTTGAAGTTCCATTCATGGTTCCCATCCGTGGTTCGTGGTAGTGTTCCAGCGGCCATCTCAGTCTTTTGGTCGGAGTTCGGTGATAGAAAGGGTCGTCATTGTGAGGTTCATATCTTACGTTGATTTGAAAAATTTCTATCTATGTTTTATTCAATATTTGGTGATTATGATTGTCGTAGGATCATTCTGTTGTTTCATTGTTTGTTGAAACTTTTTTTTTTGTTTAATTTAATTTGTTTTGTTTAATTTGAATTTGATACATTATTAGGAACATAAATGAATTAGTTAGCTAGTTTTTTTTATAGTGATGAGCACATAGATATGTTGGGTTAATAATTTTGGGCAAGACTTCATTGAGAGTATGAAATGTGCCACAACAGTGATTGAGAAATGAATGTTGGGAATGGATTTGATCTAACTTTCAATGAATGAATTGATGTGTATATAATTTTCTTTAAGAGTTGAATTTTCTAATGCTTTAGGCGCATTTGAATATATCATCGCGATTATGGACACATTCGCGTGACGTAATTACGATCCTAAAAACCAAACCGGAGTATGTGTTCGCGCAACTTCAAACAAACTTTCTTGTAATAATAAATTTGTTATTAATGTCGTCCGCTTCAATTAAATATAGTTCTTTAAAAATAGACTGAGGTGTTCCATCTTAGTTAAAATCGCTCATGGCCCTCATATTAATTTTATAACTTAGATACTAAAAAGGGGGAACGTCCGTAGTTGCTTTAGGCATGCTTAATATATCGTTGTGACTGTGGACACCTTTGCGTGACATGATTACGATTTCTAAAAACAAAATTGGGGTATGCGTTCGCATAACTTTGGCCAAACCTTCTTAATAATAATAAAGCACCATTAATTGTGGACACGTACGTGTGACAGGATTTTTGATGCGCCAAACAAATGGGTACACGTACGGTTGACCTATTTCTAGATAATTTTCTTAATTTAAAAGCGTTAAAAGATAAATGTGAATAGGTTTTAAGATGAGTAATTAGAACATTTAATAAGCCAATTGTGATCAAAGAGACCATGCTAGAATCACAGAACTCAAAAATGCCTAACACCTTCTCCCGGATTAAAAAATTCCTTACCCGGATTTCTCTATTTGCAAACCATAAATAAGAGTAAACTTTCCTCGATTCGGAATTTTAAATCGGTGACTTGGGATACCATAAATTATCTCAAGTGGCGACTCTAAATTTTAAATAAAATAATCCCGTTTTGGTTGTCACTTAAATTGGAAAAAACTCCCTTATACCCCTTCCAGGGGCAGTAAAAAGGAGGTGTGATAGCTCTAGCGACTCTGCTGGGGAATGAACACAAAACCTCTGGTTCAGGGTTCAAGAATTCGAGCTTGTTTTATGATTTTGCTTGGCTTTATTTATTGTTAATATTACTGTATTTTGTGAACCTTTGTGCGAATTGTTGTCTATTTACCGCTTTGATAATGTTTGAGTTGTATATAACTGTCTTTTTATGCCACCCCTTTAGGTCTTCTAAATATGGTGCACACATTAGCGTGGCTCGCTTTTTCTGTAAAAAGTACACCAAATAGAACCAGGCTGGGCTATCGACAAGGCCGGGTAGGCTTTAGTGCTCCCGGTACGTCGCCCCTCTTCGACCCCAGTTGTCCGCTCGGGTACCCCAAGTCTAGAACACAACCCCAGGATTTAAACTTAGAAAAATACAGCCTCATGTCGGATCCCTTGTAGGAACTCTTGTTTGCATCACGTGCATTTGAATTCGGGGACTCAACACAGGGGTTAGGTCCGTCTAGGACAAGTATACCCAAAATAAGAGACCATGCTGATGCATCCTATGTGCTATGCGAACATTTATTTATTTTGGCTTACATGCTGACCGGCTAGGAAAAATAAAGCAAGAGAAAAACCAAGAGTGATGTATGGAAGGAAATAAAACCCGATTTTTGAAATATTTCAATATTCTATCCTTTTCAAATGTGTCAAAACTACCGAACTATGCAGGTCCGATTCTCACCGGATGTGGGATACATAGGAAACCTACATAAGGTTCGGCCGTTTTTTTAAAAGAAGAAAAAAAAGTCAATGGTCAAATAAATGTAGTTTGGAGTTTTGGTCAAAATAAACCGATCCAGTGTCAGTAATATCTTAAACCATTATTGCCGAGATAGTCTTAGAGTATCTTCAATTGTCGAAGGGCTATTTTCGTAAAAGAACGGACAAGTTTGCGAAGTGTCATTTTTTCCATCAAGTAGTCCTCCTCGGCCTCAAAATTTATTAGGAATTGGGAAGGGGCCATGTTTGCAAAATGGTCATTTTTGCTAAAATTAGCATATAGGGGAAGGAATCATGGTCCATTGATTTTTCTTGTAGAAATTGGAAAACCTATTTTAAAAAAAGGTCTACAAGAGTCAACCCTAACCTTAATCCTCCACAGGTACAAATGAATACTGTCCAGGACTCGTCAGAAGTGGTCAGAAAACAGGCTCAATTGCAGTTGCATATGTGGTGAAATGATCTAGATGAAGATGGTCAGAAGTGGGTGAAAAAATAGTTGGGTGCCCTTATAAACATTTTGGAAATTAAACCACGAGAAGATTTAATCAGGACTTTGGTAACTTTTTGGGACCCCGTCCACGATGTTTTTTGTTTCTCGGACTTTGAGATCACCCATACTTTGGAGGAAATGTCTGGGTACATTGAGTTTGGCTGGGATTTGAGAAAGCAGCAGCTTATATTTCTGAGGGTTCCGTTGGTGCACAAGTTCTTTGACCTCCTGAATATCATTAAACAGAAGAAGAAGGCCCATGTAAGCAAAGGGTGTTGTTCTTTCCATTTCTTGTACTTTAGGTTCGGGAACTCAGCTGGGTTCGAAATGCATGAAAAGGGTTTGAGCAACAAGGATATGGACCTTTGGCAAATTAATCGCCGATTTCCTTTTATTGTGGCGTTCTTGGGGATCATGGTCTTTCCAAATGAGGAAAGGACGGTGGATATTTGTATGGCCAGAATTGCACAAAATCCTCACCACAAAGGAAGATCGCACACTTGCTCCTCTAATACTGGCAGATATTTACCGAGCGTTGACATTGTGCAGATTTGGGGCTCAATTCTTCGAAGGCTGCAGTGTTCAAGCAAAGAAAGTCAAGGAAAAAAGAGGTGAGAAAAATTGCAAAATAGAAATTAGTGAAAGCGTAGATGATGCAAGTAGCCGTTCAAATGCATAATAGAAATGGTTAAACTGATTAGGTGCATTGCATTCCCAACGTGCGGTCGCCTATCTGTTAAGCCCTAATCGCTAACGAGTTTGCTTGTTGTCATCAAGTACAGGCAGGTGGTAAGTGTGCTCGGCATTCTAGCAACTCACTCGTATAACACCAGGTCCAAAGTCAAGTTGAACATGACTGGCCAAGAATAGGGTGCAAGTGTAATTTATCCGCCAGGGGAAGGAGAAGAGTCTGATGTTAATCTGAAAGAGGAGTTATATAAGTTAAAACATAAAATGGTAGAGATGTACCAGGCGTGGATAAAGGGGCATCCACGACCATCATACCTCGCCAACCCGGCTTTCATACCACCACTGGCTCAATCCCAAGAACCTCCCACCACTGATTCATCTCCAGGCTTCCCCCATTTCCACCACTATCAAGGCACCACTTCCCAAACCACACAAGCACCACCAGCTAACCCAATCCCAAATCCCCCTCTACCAGCCACCCCTATTTTCATGGCACCCCTATTCGCTTCACTCCATAGATTCTCCAATGAGCCCTTATTCCATACCCAAGATAGCCAATACTACCCCCCGGAGCCTGCTTTCAAGGCCCCAGACCATTACTCCTACACTTCTCATTTCGACCTCCCAATTGAGACTGAGAAACCACCTAAAAAACTAGAGTAAGAGGAGATGTTCAGGAAGGTAAAAAGCCTGGAACAATCGTTCAGAAACATGCAGGGATTAGGAAGCCAAGTGAGCATAGCCTACAAAGATTTTTGTCTATTTCCTGATGTTCAGTTGCCTGTGGGATTCAAGATACCGAAGTTTGATCTGTATGACGGGCACGGAGACCCAGTGGCCCATTTCAGGGGATCCTGTAGCAAGATGAGAGGGGCAGGTAGAAAAGATGAGCTGTTAATGGCATATTTTAGCCAGAGTTTAAGTGTCACGGCGCAGCGCTGGAGTGGTACACTCGGTAGGATCACAACAAGTGGTATACTTGGGATGATTTGGCCCAAGCTTTCGCCTGTCATTTCCAGTACAACATCGAGATTGTTCTGGATCGATTATCTCTAACTAAGATTGAGAATATGCCCAATGAAAGCTTCAGTGAATATTGTTTTCGCTGGAGAGAACAAGCAGAAAGGGTTACCCTCCCATGGAAGAGAATGAAATGGTGGAATACTATCTACAGGCTTTGGAGCCCACTTACTTTGGCCATCTGATATCGGCCATAGGCAAGTCATTCAATGAGGTTGTGAATATGGGTGGCATGGTAGAAGAAGGGCTTAAGTCAAGCAAAACCATGAGCTATTCGGCCATCAAAAAAACTACCCAAGCCATTCAAAATGGTACCAGGGGAGTGATCGGAAAGAAGAAGAAAGAAGATGTGGCAACAGTTGATTCAGGATCATGGACCGAGGGGCCCATCACACTATTATACCCAGCCTCGACCTCATCACCAAACCTACACCCAAACCCCATTTAATCCACCCCAGCATTACTACCCATCACCAGACCCTCAGATTTCTATCCACGATGCCCAGTCATATACTCAACCTCCCCCTTACTCATAATGGCGAGCACCAGCCCAACGAAACACCTACCCAGCTCCACAAAAAGATTAAACACCCCTACGAGCCTACCAAAACCCAGCAGGTCTAGGTTTCTGACCTAGTCCGACATTCAAAAATGAAAGTTTGCAGTGGAAGAAAACTTTCACCCCATTAGGGGAGTCTTATACAAGTTTGTTCCAAATATTGAGGCAGTTGGATATGCTGAGGCCAATCGGGTCAAAATTTCCAAACCCTCCTCCAAAGTATATTGATTACTCATTGATATGTGAATATTGTTCTGGTACTTCGGGGCATGATACAGAGAAGTGATGGCACCTGAAAAATGCCATCCAGGAGCTCATCGACATAAACTGAATTGAAGTCCAAACTCCGGAGGCACCCAACATCAACCAGAACCCATTGCCAACCCATGAGGAAAGAAACATGATCGAGATAGTACAGAAGGAGCGGGAGCCCAAGAAGCCCTCACAGTCCATCATGATAATTCGGTCCAGTGAGGCCAAGCCAGTAAAAAAAACCAATGGTTGAAGGATCAATGAACAAGTTGAGCATGACAAATAGTGAGCCATCTGTGGTAGTCAAGAAAAGATACCCAAATGATATTGTAGCAAAGAAAGATAAGCCAAAAGTGATTGGTCAGGGTTGACAAATAAACATGTCATAGTTGTAGAGGGTGCCCGTACGGACCTTGTTATCATCAAGCCCGTAACCCAGTTGCCAGTAATCAACACCAAGGCTATCCCATGGAACTATAAATGAGTGATAGTGACCTATAAGGGAAAATAAGTGAAAGAAGAAGTCAATGAGGCCCAGGGGTTAACTTGTTCGGGGAGATGCTTTGCCCCAAAAGAGTTGAGGAAGGCTAAGGCATCCAGAGATAATCCAGTTCTAGTAAAGAAAGCAGTTACTGAGGAAGAAGTAGAGGAATTTTTGAGAAAAGTGAAGGTACAAGATTACTCCATTGTGGAGCAACTGAGAAAGACACCCGCTCAGATTTCCTTGCTATCATTGTTTAACTATTCATACGAGCATCGTCGGGCCTTGATGAAAATTCTAAACGAAGCCCATGTCCCCAAAAAAATTTAGTGAACCATCTGAAGAAGATCGCCAACAAAATATTTGAGGTGAACAGGGTCGCCTTCTCTGATGATGAGTTGCCTGTGGAAGGTACTGAACACAAAAGAGCTCTCTATCTAATGATAAAATATGAAGATTTTGTGGTCACCATGGTGCTAGTTAACAATGATTCTAGCACAAACATTTGCCCTCTCTCTACTCTGAACAAGCTAAAAGTTGATGATAAAAGGATTCACAAGAATAGCATATGCATTCGAGGTTTTGATGATGGAGGGAAAGACTCGGTTGGTGATATAATGCTTGAATTAACAATAGGACCGGTGGAATTTACCATGGAGTTCCAAGTACTGGACGTAGCCGTCTCTTACAATTTGCTGCTAGGTCGGCCTTGGATACACGCCGCCAAAGAAGTCCCGTCCACTTTTCACCAGATGGTCAAGTTTGAATAGGATAGACAGGAGATCGTCGTGCATGGCGACTAGAATTTGTGTGCTCACAGTGATACCTCCATCCCGTTTATTGAGGCTGAAGATGAAAAAGGGCCTTGGGTCTACCAAGTTTTTGGAACAGTGTCGGTTGAGAAGGTTCCAAAAGGGAAATGTGTTCCGACTCCAAAGATAGCCCCGACATCTGTCATGGTGTCCTCTGAAATGCTGAAAAATGGCTTTGTGCCAGGTAAAAGTCTGGGTGCATCTCTGCAGGCTATCATACAACAGTGTCCCTTCCCAAATATTTGGGTACATTCGGTCTTTGATTCAAACTTACAACAGCAGATGTGAAAAAGGGCTAAAAGATTGAAACGGAAGGCGTGGGCATTTCCAAAGCCTATCCACCATCTTTCCAGGTCTTGTGTCAAGCCCGGTGCTAGGAAACTCTCAGTGACAACAGTTCCAGGTTCTATGGTTGACATTGATAAAGAGTTAATTGAAAGGTTCCAAAGGATGTTTGATGATGTGAACATGGTAGAAGTTGGAGAAGGTTCTAGCAAAGCAGACATGCAGTTCATCAGGATGAATGTAAAACTTAACAATTGGAAGACTACTCTCCCTACCCGAAAGGAGTTTTGGTAGTTTGCTTTGATTTTCTTTCAGTTTATCTTGATTATTCCAGGGTTGTAGTTCAGATATTTTTAATTTCCATATGTTTTGATGTACAAACCCTGTTATCCTTCATTTTCAATGAAATTCTATTTCCCTTTTCCACCATTCCTAATAATTCTTATTTTTGTTTTCCTTTTCTTCTTCGTACAATTCTTTTTATACTGGTTTCAAGAAATCCAGTATAATATACTTCAAGAACTCTTCATCCTAGTGTTAAAAGCCAATCTAACTCTGAAATAATAATTCAAGAAATAGAGTGTGATAAGGAATCAAAATATGATGAGGATGAGGAATTTGAAGAGATTAGTAAGGAACTAAATCATTTTAAAGAAAAACCCAAGCCTATCCTGAATGGTACGGAAGCAATCAATTTTTAACGGACCCAGATAATGTCAGAGAAACTAAGATAAGTGTCCATCTTGAACCATAAATCAGGGAAGAAATAATCAAAGCACTACTATAATATAAAGATATTTTTGCATGGTCATATGAACTGCATCAGTATGTTCATTGCTCAACTCACGACAACTTGTGAACACCATCTTTAAGTTGCTGAAGAAGGATGTTGCGGTCAAATGGACTGATACTTTCCAAGAGGCATTCGATAAGATCAAGGGATACTTGTCAAGCCCACCCGTGTTGGTCCCGCCAGAACTCGGGAGGACTTTAATTATTTATTTGATAGTCTTGGACAATTCGTTTGGTTGTGTGTTGGGTCAACATGATATCACTGGCAGGAAGGAGCAAGCCATCTAATATCTCAGTAAGAAGTTCACATCTTATGAGGTTAATTACACTCACCTTCAAAGGACATGTTGCGCCCTAAGTTGAGTAGCACAGAAATTGAAGTATTATTTGTCATCCTACACTACCTTATTTCTTACCTGGATATCTTTTAGAATCCCATGCCTACAGGAAAGCTCGCAAAATGGAAAATCTTGCTCACAGAGTTCGACATTATCTATGTGACTCGGACCACGATGAAATCCCAATCATTTGGCCAAGAACCCGGTCAATGAAGAGTATGAACCATAGAGAACTTATTTTCCCGATGAAGAGGTGATGCATATTGACAAGATGGAGCAGGTTGAAAAACCAGATTGGAAACTTTTCTTTGATGGGGCTGATAACATGAAAGGTGTCGGAATAGGAGTCATGCTTATTTCTGAAATAGGGCATCACTACCCTATTACGGCTCAGCTTCGTTTCTATTGCACTAACAACATGGCTGAGTATGATGAGTCCTGCATTTTGGGTCTAAGGTTATCTGTAGATATGTGTGTCCAGGAAGTCTTTGTCTTGGCAGACTCGGACCTTTTGGTGCACCAGATTCAAGGAGAATGGGAAACACGAGATTTAAAGCTCATACCGTATCGACAATGTTTGCATGATCTTTGTCAACGGTTTCGATCAGTAGAGTTTAGGCAAATTCCAAGGATACATAATGATGTTGCCGATGCTTTGGCTACCTTGGCGTTAATGTTTCACCATCCGGACAAAGCTTACGTCGACCCTCTGCATATTCAAGTCCGCGATCAACATGCTTACTATAACATGGTGGAAGAAGAGCTTGATGATGAGCCGTTGTTCCACGACATCAGGGAGTATATCAGAATATGGGTATATCCGGTACAAGCCATGGGGGATCAAAAGAGAAAAATTCGATGTTTGGCAAGCGGATTTTTCTTCAATGGAGGAGTTTTGTACTAAAGAACTTTTCTTCAATGGAGGAGTTTTGTACTAAAGAACTCCAGATCTTGGATTGTTAAGTTGCATTGACGCAAAGCAAGCCACAACTATCATGACCGAAGTGCATTCCAGAGTTCGCATGCCACATATCAGTGAGTATGTTGTGGCAAAGAATATTCTTCGAGCAGCTTATTACTATCATACCTCCTTTTTCTACGGCACCCCCGCAACAGGGTATAATAAAGGGAGTTATTTCCAACTTGAAGTGAAAATCGAAACAAGATTTATTTAATTAAAATTCAGAGTCGCCACTTGGGATAATTTATGGTGTCCCAAGTCACCGGTTCAAATCCCGAATCGAGGAAAGATTTGACTCTGTAAACAGTCTGCGAATCAAAAATCTAGGTAAGGAATTCTGTTAACCCAGGAGAAGGTGTTAGGCACTCCCGAGTTTCGTGGTTCTAGCACGGTCGCTTTGACAATACTTGGATTACTACAATTGTTTAATTAATAATTTTAGAACCTATGTGCCTTTACTTCTTACCGCTTTTAAATAAGAAAAATTATCTTAAAATGGGTTACGCGTACGTATACCCTCTTGTTTGGCGCGTCAGAAATCATGTCACGCGAACGTGTTCACAATTAATTAATGCTTTCTTATTATTAAGAAAGATTGGGCCGAAGTTGCGCGAACACATACTCTGGTTCTGTTTTTAGAATCACAATTATGTTACGCGCACGTATACATAACCACAATTGTGTTTTCAAAGGCCCTAAAGTCTTACTACGAATATTAAACATTTTTAGATATCTAGGTTATAAAATTAACCTAAGGGCCATGCATTTGAAATCACTCCTCAATTTATTCTACAAGGATCCATTAACGATACGCAGCTAACGAAGTTACACTTGATTTCAACTGTGACAGAATTTTGAATCAGAAATTGAAATTAACAAAGGCTGTCTTTTAAAACCTAAACTTAGCCTAATGAAAGGCCCAACGTAAAGAGGCAGCCCAAATGCTATGTTGTCAACAAATGAAGGGTGCAACGTTGCCAAAATGTAAGGCCCAAACATATTAAAGGATTTAAATCCTTCCAATTTTAATACAAATCTAATTACTGTATTTCAAAACCAAACTATTGGTCTAGCTTTTAAACTATTCTACAAAGCCTGTTTATTATCCAAAATGCAAATTCATTGTAAGCATACTTTTACCTTTCAAAAAACAATCAGAACTGACCACATTATCAACCCAAGGCCTAATAATGTTGATAAATTTCAAATCAAATGGGCCTATGGCCCAAGACTACAAGATAGCCCCAACGAAAAGTTGGGCGTCTACACGCCCACATAAGGGACAAACAGGCCTGTACGTTAATCACTAGCCCAAGAGGGCCCATATCCCTGTAAGTCTAACATTAAATAATCATCAAATTAAACCTACAATTACTGAACATCGATAAAGAAAACTGATTGGGATTTAACTACAAGCTATTTAAAATCTAACCACGCTCACATAACAAACATACTAATCATATAACCATTTTCATGCTTTGAATTTGTTTCAAATGATCCCGAATTGAAAACTAAATCAACGAGATATTCAGAATTTCATGTCCATGTCCACATTACATACAAAATTTCAACCAAAGGTCATTTGACAAATCACTACTCCTATTACTGCTAAGTTACTTCATAATAATCAACAGGCAATAATATGAAAACTTCATCCATTCTAATCTACTGCAGTAATACAAGCTAAGCTAAAAGGAAATCCAACTTTAATTGCGGACTCTAATAAACAGAATTAGAAGAAAATCACTACACTAAAACAACACGATCTAATTATCAATCACAATCAAGCTTTGACAAATACTCTAAACATAATCCAAACGTGGTATACTGGTCATAAGAAACTGAAGGAACATGGATTAAATTCAATGAACCAGCATTAGACTTCATCTTATTTCAATCCAAGCTTTGCATTACACACTAGGTGAAGTCCATAGGGCTGAATAATACCTAGGGTAAGAAATGGAATCAAAGAAGACAGTAAAGATCAGTAGGTCACAACAACAGCAGGTCAGCAAACTGAACACAGCTTTAACCCAGGAATAAATAAGGAATGATCAATTGGGAGACAATTTCGAACTAGCACCGTCACTCAATAAAGTTCAACAATAAAAATTCAACCAGAAATGAATCCAAAACACTTGAATAGCTACTGATTTAACTCATTTTAAACTTCAGCTGTTTAGGAATTTATTTAGAGTAAAATGTTGCAGGAATTTCAGGGATTTTTCTCTAATAGAACAGTAAAATTTTGGAGTTGCATTTTCAGCTCTTCGAAATCTCTAGGACCTAAATTTCTCTCTCATAAGGCAAGGAGGTAATGCCTTTATAAGCAAGCAAAGTAGGGTAACCCTTAGGTTTTAATTTTATATTTTAGTCCTTGTTTAATTTCTGTTTTCAGCTTAGTGATCCCTAGATTTCTGACTTGCTACCCAAGATATACTACCAAAACCTGAAAATTCAAAAAGACCCCCCCCCACTAAAAGCTTCCCAGACAGTTATAAGATTCCCTAAGTGTGTTGCCTATACTACCCTTCAAACTTTTGTTTATTACCCTGAACCTCAACTGGGCTATGGCTAAATTGACCCCGGGTTGGCCCATTAGGCACCAGCCCAATACTAAATATCAACCCAAATCACAATCTGCCCAAAAGAAGAATAAGCAGAAAAAAAAAATAACTCGAGTACTTCTTGGAAATTCAAACAACTACTGAAAGTGAAATTAAAATGATAATAGATGATTTTATACTAATCAAATAAAAATACTTTCGTCCAAACTAACATGCATGAACAATGACATCCTAAAACCGGGAAAGCAGGAATATTCAAAGAAGATGGAAGAAATAGATACATAAAAGAAAAATATAAACTAATAGCAAAAATGAACGTAAATGATACATAAAACCAAACCAAGCCGACTCAAATAAATCTTGAAGGGCTTCTTCAGATTCTGAATAGGACTAACATGTAATTGTGTGTTTTTATGTGAAAACACACGAATAAAGGTCATTACAATCTAAAATCATCTACAGACTCATTGATTTGGACTTTGAGATTTAGGGTTCGTCTTTTCAACTTTAGATTCGAGAGGTTTCAGGGGTATTCGAGGGGAACTGATATGGGATTTATCATGAGGGAGACATGGGGGTTTCAGGGTGTTAATTTGTTGGGGATTGGTAGTGGCGCCGCCGGCCACGACAGAGGAATCGATGGTGGCTCTCTAGGGTTTGGAGATTTTGAAGGGTTCCGGTGGGATTCGAAGGAGGATATTGGTGGATTCGTGATGAGGGAAGGGAGAGGGGGCTCTGGTGTGAAAATGGGGGTCATTGGACGTCGGACGTAGGTGATTTCCGGCGGGTGACAGGCGACGGTGGACGACGACGTTACGTCTGAGTGTTTAAAGGGGTGTGAGAGATAGTTTGGGGGTAGGGGGAGGTTAAGACACTTATATATTAAAGACACCCCACTTCAGGGCCGTTAGATCAAGCAACCTCGACGACTACGATCTAATGCCTACGAACGACGTCGTTTTGGTCATGGGGGTGCTGGACCAGATTTTTGGGTGGGTTTGGGCCTAGATCAGGGGTAATTTGGTTGGGTATTGGGGTAATTTTTGCTGAGCTTGATTTGGCCCAGCCCAAATTTGGGCATTTTTATTAAAGACTCACTTTCTTTTAATTTTCTTTTCAAATTAAAGCAAAACTAAAATTAAAGCTAAAAAATTAAATTAATCCCCCTAATTATATTAAGCTATAATTAATAATCAACCCTATTAATAAAATACTAATTTAAAGAAAACTAATAAAATTCAAAGCTAAAATTCAAACCAAGCAAAACAAATCAATTTTTTGTGATTTTTGTATTTTTGTAAAACCCTATTTACTAATTAATCTCAAAATAGGTAAAATTAGATCCTAAATGCAAATGCAATGCATATTTTTGTATTTTCTTATGAATTTATGTTAAACTAAAAATGCACACAGAATTGCAGATAAACATGAAAATTATGCAATTAATTCCTAAAAATTAAATAATAAAAAGAAAATCCTAAATCTATGAATTCTGTAGGAGTAAATCATTCGAGGCAAAAATCACATGCTCACAGCTGCCCCTCTTTGCTCGGAAACACGAAGAGTTTTCGCGCAAAGATAAGTGAGCAATTGTGAGGGATTTTTGCCCGCTTGACACTCCATGAGAAGCATTTTTGAAAAATGTCTGATCGAACCTTGGTTTAGAGGTTGCCTACATATCCTTGGATGTAAAGGAATCAGGTCAGTTTAGTTCTGGAAGTTTTGGTAGCTGGGACTACCGGGAGGTGTGATTTCACTGCTGATGTTGCTGCTACTGCTTGCTGACCGCCTTATTACACCATGTCAAATAATTAAAAAAAAAAGCTAGACTAGACTATGATCTATGCTTTACAAAAATCCTATCTATATCTTCAAACTTGCTCTCGTGGTTCTTGTTGCCTTGTTGACCAGTATTCTTCCGGTGATATCCCTTTGTTGCCGCCTTGAATTGTGATCTGAGATGTTTTGCCCCTTTTCCGGGTGGTTTCCTGACTGCCAACTACACTTTGAGATATTTTTCCTTTCTCTAGGTGATTCTTGACTGCCAACTACACATTGAGTTGTCTTCCTTTCTCCAGGTGAATGCCTGACCGCTGAACTTGAATGTATTCCCTGCTCTCCAGGTGGGCTCCTAATTACTGAAACTTGAATGTATCCCTTGCTCTTCAGGCGGGTTCCTAACTGCTGTCTTGATATGTATTCCCTGCTCTCCAGGCGGGCTCCTGACTTGAATGTATTTTCGATCTCCAGGCAGGCTCCTGACTGCTGACTTGAAATGTATTCCCATACTCTCTAGGCGGGCTCCAGACTGCTGAATTGAAATGTATTCCCATGTTCTCCAGGCAGGCTCCTGACTTCAACAAAATAGACAAAACAAAGAAAATTTTCTTCCCTAGTTTGGTGGCTGGGTGCACATGTGGTTGTGAACTAAATCATGTTACTAAAAATCAGTAAAAACTTGAAAGATAAGACTTGAATTGTACTCCCTTATTCTCCAGGCGGTCTCTTGACTGCTGCATTTGAACTGTATTCCCTGCTTTCCAGGCGGGCTCTTGACTATTGACTTGAATGTATTCCCTGTTCTCCAGGTGGGCTCTTGACTTCAACAAAACAGATACAATAATGAAAATCTCTTGCCCCAGTTTGGTGGCTGGGCATCATATTACCAGACATTAATAAGAATTTGAAAGCTAAAACTTGAATTGTACTCCCTCTGCTCTCCAGGCGGGCTCCTGACTGCTGACTTGAAATGTATTCTTCTGTTCTTCAGGAGGGCTCTTGACTGCTAAAACTTGAATGTATTCCCTGCTCTCCAAGCGGGCTCCTGACTACTGGCTTGAAATGTATTCCTCTGTTCTTCAGGCGAGCTCCTGAATACTGACTTGAAATGTATTCCTCCGTTCTTCAGGCGGACTCCTAACTGCTGACTTGAAATGTATTCCTATGTTCTTAAGGCGGGCACTTAACTGCTAAAACTTGAATGTATTCCCATGTTCTCCAGGCGGGCTCCTGACTGCTGACTTGAAATGTATTCCTCTATTCTTCAGGCAGGCTCATGACTGCTGACTTGAAATGTATTCCTCTGTTCTTCAGGCGGGCTCTTGACTGCTAAAACTTGAATGTATTCCCTGCTCTCCAGGCGGGCTCCTGACTGCTGACTGCTGACTTGAAATGTATTCCTCTGTTCTTCAGGCGGGCCTGACTGCTAAAACATGAATGTATTCCCATGTTCTCCAGGCGGGCTCCTAACTGCTGACTTGAAATGTATTCCTCTGTTCTTTAGGCGGGTTCCTGACTGCTGACTTGAAATGTATTCCTCTGTTCTTTAGGCGGGCTCCTGACTGCTGACTTAAAATGTATTCCTCTGTTCTTTTGGCGGGCTCCTGACTGCTAAAACTTGAATGTATTCCCTGCTCTCCAGGCGGGATCCTGACTGCTGAACTTGAAATGTATTCCCATATTCTCTAGGCGGGCTCCTGACTGCTGAACTTGAAATGTATTCCCATGTTCTCCAGGCGGGCTCCTGACTGCTGAACTTGAATTACTTCTCCCTGTTCTCCAAGTGGGTACCTGATTTCAACAAAAATAGACAAAAACAAAGAAAATTTTCTACCCCAGTTTGGTAGCTGGGCACATGGGTGAGTGTTGAACTGAATCATTCTACCAACTATTATTAAAAATTTGAAAGCTAAGTCCTATTATCCAGGGAGGCCCTGACAACTCCTAAGTGAACAAAAATTACAAACCTAAGTTATATCTTCTAAAGGTATTAATCCCACTACATTTGTTATCTAAAAGGTCTTAAACTAATCCTATTATCCAGGAAGGTCCTGAAAATCAAATCAAGGCTTATCCTAAAAACTGACACTTTTACGACTGAATCATACTACATTACAACAGAATTTGCGCTACATCCTGAGAGCTCCTAATTGAATCATAGCTTAAAAATGCAAAATTTGCAATCAACTTACATTCTTTCCTAATTTTTTTTAAATTCATCTAACCCCTATTTTTCATGAAGGTCCTGAGAGTTTACGATCAAACCTGTTTGGTGCTGCCATTCCTTACGGAGAATTTCTCCGAAACAAATAAAATTTTCTACCCATGTTTCAATCAAAGAAAAATCTTGTCAGTTTAAAATGGTGGTTAGTTGATGGAATTATTGCTGAAGATTTCTCCACTGCTGTGTCTTGCTTTGAACTGCTTCCCCGAACGGGCCCTGAACCACTTGACTTTCTGACTAACTTTCTAACCCCATGACTTTTTATGACCCGAGTGTTCTGTCCTATACTGTTTTTTTACAATTTTGACCCCTTTATCTGAGCCTTTGCATCTCCCATGAAACTACCCAATCAATCCGCCGATGAAACTTCCGGTGATCCCTTGTATCTTACTTTGCATCATGCCTTCTTTGGTACGCTCTGGCCTCACTGTGCTTTGCAATTGGGAAACTGGTAGTGAGCCTTGACATCCTTTCTTCTTTGTTTTGAACAAGACTGACATTGAAACATCTTAAAGAACAAACCCTAAAAGGAATTAAATGCAATGACCATGCGAGTTAAGGATAAAGAGAATCCAAAATCGGACGACTTACAAAAGAGGAAAGAAAAGGAAAAGAGACTTATCTGCGTGGAACAGTTGGTACCATTGATCATGACATGCATTTCAGACTAATCGGCCCAATCCGTCCAACCAATCAACTTTCAATTGATATGCTTTGTTGCCCCAAAATTCCATAACCTGATATCTTCAACCAAACCCTAACATTGTTCATCCTGCGGTGTTCTGAACGGTTTTCACCCACAGACCTCTCTCATTTGCTCATCAAAAAACTCACTTTCCCCTTAAGGTGCCCGCGAGGGTTTTCACCAATAAGACTCTCTCATTTCTGTTTTCTCTCAAATCACTTTTGCCTTACAGTGCCTGTGAGGGTTTTCACCAATAAGACTCTCTCATTTTTAATTTCTCTCAGCTCGCGTTGCCTTACGATTCCCATGAGGGTTTTCACCAACAAGACTCTCTTATTTTCATTATTTTTCTGCTTGGACCAGAGTGTTGTCCCTGACATGAATCACCTCATCTTACTTGACTTGGCATTTCTTGAGGACTGATCAGAAGGTCTTTCTTTGGACCGTAATACAGGCTTTTGGACAGGGTTAGAAAGAAAGGTTATCAAAGGCTTAAAACAATTCAAATTGGCTCAAAATTACAACTTTTGGAATCAGATTTCTCACAACAACCGCAACTTCTGCCCCAGTTTCTTGCTTGGGGACTTTTGGATTTTTATTTTGATGGGACCGAACCGTGAGGCTGCCTACGTATCCTTAAAAGGAATAAGGTCGAATGCAGTTCATGTCACAGAAATTACTTTGTTGTTGTGATTTTTCTTTCCTTTTTTCCTCTTTCTCTTCTTTTTTTTCCGTTTTTTTGTTTTGTTGTTTCTTTTTTTTTTCTACTTTTTTTTTTCTTGTCTCATTCTTTTTCCTTCTCTCTCTTTTCATTTTTTTTCTTTTCTCTTTTTCGTTTACTTATATTTCACGCTTGCGTTTCTGATCTTTGCTACTGATTCCAAAAGAGGGGTATGAAAGGAAATAAATAAGGCTCAAAAGGGGTAACAAAGGATAAAGTATTTAGATAGTAGAACGAAATGCCTTTGTTATTCCAATCTTCAAAACATGCCAAGTACGAACAAATGCAATTAAACCAAAGAAAATTATACATAATACCTCTTGACCGCATTGGAATTGATGGCCATTTCAACACATTTGCCTTCTATGTCTATTAGATACAAAGCGCCATTGGAAAACACTCTCGTTATGATGTACGGCCCATGCCAATTTGGGGCGAACTTTCCTTTGGCCTCAGCCTGATGTGGGAGGATACGTCTCACCCTTTCTGATCCACTTTGAACTTTCGTGGACGCACCTTCTTATTATATGCTCTTGCCATTCAGTGCTGATACAATTGGCCATGCCACACTGTTGCCAATCATTTCTCATCGATCAAACTCAATTATTCCAGGTGGGTTCCGACCCATTCATCATCATCAATCTGTGTTTCATCATCACACTCCATTTTGGATTCTCAGAATTAACTTGGCTTTCAAAACTCGGCCGAAGACTCCTCATGCAAGTCCTGTCATTGAAACAACATAAAAAGAACTGTACAAGAAAAACAAAAATGAAACTATTAGGAATGAAGAAGAAAGGAAATTGCATTTCACTAAACTTGAAAGATAACAAGGTTTAACACATCCAAACGGACGGAACATATAATCCAAATCACAACCCCGGAATAATCCAGACAACTAAAAAGATCTCAAAGCCCACTACCAAAACTCCCTCCGAGTAGGAAGAGGAGTAGCTTCCCAATTCTTGATCTTCACATTCGGACTGACAAAATGCACCTCTTCATCACCAGAATCTCCCCCAATTTCTACCGTGTTCACTTCGTCAAATAGACTTTGAACCCTCTCAAATCAACTCCTCATCAAAGACAACCACAGGCTTTGGAACTGCTGATACCGAACGCTTCACTGCCCCTGACTTGACAAAAGTTCTGAAGAGATGTGGGATAGGCCTAGAGAGAGGCCATGCTTTCTTTTCCAACTTTGTAGCCTTCTTCACATCATCCCCTGTAGGCTTGAGCCCTAGACCAAATGTATCTAGATTCTTATGTAGAGATACTGGTTTCACGATACCTTGCAAAGATGCGCCCAGACCTTTACCCGACATAAAAACATCTCATTTGCTACCATGCAGATCGAAGGTGATAACCTCGGCCTTGGAATGCATTTTCCTTTAGGAATCTTTCCGACAGATATGGTTTCGAAAAGTTTGATAAGCTACAGGTCCTTGATCATCTCCAGCCTTAATAAATGGAACAGATGAATCTTAGCCGCATGTATCCAAGGCCTACCCAATAATAAATGTTATGGGGCAACCACGTCTAGCACTTGAAAGTCCACACTGAAACCAACTGACCCTATCACTAATTCAAGCGTTATATCTCTAGCGGAGCTTTTTCCTTTCCCATAAAAACTTCGAACACATACACCGTTAATGTGTATCCTTCGGTGCTGATCCATAATCAACCAACACCCTAGTGAAAAAATAATCTTCGCAATTCACTGTGATACAAAGAGCTCGATTGTGTTCCGTACCCTCTATACGAAGCTCATCGTCCGCAAAAGTGGCCTTATTTGCTTCAAAAACCCTGCTAGCAACCTTTTTTAATTGATTTACTGTGATGTTATCAGGAACATGTGCCTCTTTCAGAATCTTCATTATGGCCCCGCGATGTTCGTCTGATTGTGTCGACAAAGATAGCAGAGAAATATTAGCTGGAGTTTTCCTTAATTGTTCAACAATGGAATAGTTTTGCACTTTTATCTTACTCAAGAACTCTTCGACCTCTTCCTTAGTCACTTATACCCTTACTGGCATTTGGCTACCCTTGAATAGCTTGGCCTTCCTTAGTTCGTTGGAGGTAAGACATCCTCCAAAATGATTCGATCCTCCGATCTCAACACATTCTTCCTCCACTTCTTTTCCTTTATGTGTCATTGTTGCTCATTTGCAGTTTCCCGGAACATCCTTTGTCTCAGCCGTTGGCAACTAAGTCATTGATTTAATAGCAACAGGGGTAATGTGAGACCCTTTCACAACTACAACAGGCTTTCTTGACATCCCTGATATCACCAACTTTGGCTTTTTCCGACTTGCCCCGATACCATTTGAAGACCCTTCTGCAAACATCATACGTTTTCTAGATACTTCATCTTGCCCCACAACCTTAGAGGGTTTTCCAATTTCACTGTGAGGAGTGCACCAGTATGCATCCGAGGTCTTGAATTTTGGTTTTGTACCATAGTATTGGTCATCAGGAACTTTGAACAAGGTTCCACAAGAAGATAGAAGGATGTTGGCATGGGGAGGAGCTACAAAAACAAGAGTAGATAATGACACGCTTGTATTAGCGGGTAGAGCATGAAAAGGCTGGGGCAAGGTGCCAGGATAATTGTGGCAAGGGGCAAAGCCTGGGGCATGTTGGGAGAAGAGTCCAACGGCATTGGGAATCTGGGATTGTGATGGTAGTGGGATGGAAGCAAGACTTTCGATGTAGATGGTGGGGAATAAGGGTAGAGGGTGCCCACTAATCCAAGTCTGGTACATCTCCTCTATCTGACGTTTCAACCTTTGGGCCTCTTCTTTCAACTCAAATTCCGATTCCACAGCACCTATGTCTGATCCCTTACTAGTCATGGTTGTCTTGCTGTTTGACCCAACGTGCATGGATGACTTGCTCGAATGCCACAAACTAACCACCTGCCTGGACTTAATATAACAAAATAAAGCCATCACGTTAGCGTTAGGGCATTTAACATAAGATAATCTCATTTTATGTGCAATGTACCTAGCCACAGTTATTAGTACTAAAATGACTTCGAGGGTACAAAGGTCAGTTGGCATCATCCCCATTTTGTTCATTTCAACCTTTATTTTCTTTGCTTTTCTAGCACTTGCTTGCTCATTTTTCCTTCCTCTTTCCCTTCTAATTATCACTCTTTTCTTTCCTCTCATTTCTCACATCCCATGGTTCTACCTCTCTTTTTCCCTTTCTTTTTCTTTTTTTTCATTTTTTTTCTCTTTTTTCTTTTAATAAAAAAAAAATCGATCGAACCCTATGTAGGTTGCCTACATATCATGACCCCACATGAAACATATCTTTACGTACTTCTGAAAGATCGGGAATAAAGTAGATAAACTAACATTTCTTTTTTTTTCCTTTTTTTTTACCTCAATGACTTACTATGACGAGATAAGGGAAGTAAAAGAAACAAATCTCTTTTTTTTGAATTTTCTAGACTCAATGATCTATAAGATATTTTAAACTCAAGCTTAACGGATTTTTCTTCTCTTTTTTTGACACAAATTCTTTATCAAGGAAAAATCTTAGGAGAAAAAAAAATATTTTTTGACTTGTTTTCTTCTCTTCTATGTACAATTTCCTAATATTCTAATGAAAATAAAATTCTTATTTTCATTAATTTCCATAGAAGAACCTCAAAAGAAAATATTTTTGGATTTTGAAATTAACCCCTTAAAGAAAGCTTTAGAGAAATACTAAAAGAAAAATTCTCTTCTTTTTTTTATTTTTTATTTTGGTCCTAACAACTTATTTTAAGTCCTAGATATTAATTGCCTAAAGGAAAAACAACCTCAAAAAATTTTCATTTCTAGAATTAGTACTCTACAGAAAACTTATAACGGAAATATAAAATGCAATATTTTTTTTTTTTGAGTTACAGCATATTTTTTTAAATATAAAGCAGAAAATACAATAACAAAGACTTGACATTGCTGTACAAAACTAGAAAGTAAAAGACAACATAAAATGAAGAACAGACTCAAAACATAAAAATAAAACAAATCTCCTTAAGCAACTCCTCAATGCAGTGATCCTGGGGTATCTGTCATGCTCAAACTCCCATAGGTAAACCCACACATGTATGAGAAAACTTAAACCAACGCTATGTGACACAATAACATTCCCTATTAGACACATGCAAGACATGGTTGCGATTATTTTTGAAAAATGGCTTATTTGGCCAAAAGATGGCTAGAAGTGTAAATTTAGCTAAGACCCCGCAAACCAAGAACCTAAGATTTACTAGGAAGACCGGACCCTATACGGGTTGCCTACGTATCATGCCCTGAAAGACGTGAATCAGGTATGCGTAGTTCGATCAGATTGGATACGGGTGAGCATTTAAAAAATAACTAATTTACAGAAAACATATTTTTTTCTTTTCTTGAAAAATGATGAAACATGCAAAATCTTTTTGGATTTTCTTTTTTCCTTTTTTTTATTTTTTTTTATTTTTCGAAAAATGATAAAAAGCGCAAAATCTCTTCTTTTTTTTAATTTTTTCATTTCTCTTTTTTTCCTCTCTTCCTTAACAAAAATGTGACAAAAGATATAATTGGGCCCCACTCCCTTTATCTTCACACTTCACCTTTTCTCCTTTTTTTCATTATTTTTTTCATTTTCCCTCATCTATCATTGGTCCGCCAAATGACCCTTCTACCCTTGAATAAACGCAACATGTAGCACGTAGGATCCATCAAGATGGTCTGTTATTTTGGGTACACCTGTCCTAAACGGATCCAACCCCTGTGTTGAGTCCCCAAAGTCAAATGCACATGATGCAAACAAGCGCTCCTACTAGGGATCCGAAATGAAGCTGTGTTTTACTAAGTTTAAATCCTGGGATTTTGGTCTAGACTTGGGGTACCCGAGCAGAAAACTGGGGCCGAGGAGGGGGCGACGTACTGGGAGCACTAAAGTCTGCCCGGCCTTATCGCTTGCCCAGCCTCGCTCTATTTGGTATAATTTTTACAGAAAAGCGGGCTACGCGAACGTATGCACCATTTTCGGAAGACTCAGATGGGGTGGCGTAAGAAGGCAATTATATACAATTCAACAATATTAAAGTAGTAAACAGATAGCATTTTAGCACAAAGGTTCACAAAAATACAATAATATCAACAATAAATAAGCCAAGTAAAAATCATACAACAAGCTCGAATTCTTGAACCCTGAACAAAAAAATTCTGGGTTCTTATCCCCACCAGAGTCGCCAGAACTATCACACCTCCTTTTTCTACTACACCCCCGCAAAAGGGTAAAATAAAGGGAGTTATTTCTAAGTCAAAACGGAATTATTTTTAATAAAAATTCAGAGTCGCCAGTTGGGATAATTTATGTTGTCCCAAGTCACCGGTTCAAATCCCGAATCGAGGAAAGATTTGACTCTGTATACAGTCTGCGAATCAAAAATTCAGGTAAGAAATTCTGTTAACCTGGGAGAAGGTGTTAGGCACTCCCGATTCCATGGTACTAGGACGGTTGCTTTGACAATACTTGACTTACTACAATTGTTTAATTAATGATTTTAGAATCTATGTGCCTTTACTTCTTACTGCTTTTAAATAAGAAAAATTATCTTGAAACGGGTTACGCGTACGTATACCCGCTTGTTTGGTGCGTCAAAAATCTTGTCATGTGAACGTGTCCACAATTAATAAAGCTTTATTATTATTAAGAAAGTTTGGGCCGAAGTTACGCGAACGCATGCTCCAGTTTTATTTTTAGAATCGCAATTATGTTACGCGAACGTATACACAACCACAATTGTGTTTTAAACGACCCTAAAGGCTTACTACGAATATTAAACGTTCTTAGATATCTAGGTTATAAAATTAACCCAAGTCCCATGCATTTGAAATCACTCCTCAATTTATTCTACAAGGATCCATTAACGATACGCAGCTAACGAAGTTACACTTGATTTCAACTATGACAGAATTTTGAATCAGAAATTGAAATTAACAAAGGTTGTCTTTTAAAACCTAAACTTAGCCTATGAGAGGCCCAACGTAAAGAGGTAGCCCAAATGCTATGTTGTCAACAAATGAAGGGTGCAACTGGGCCAAAACGTGAGACCCAAACATATTAAAGGATTTAAATCCTTCCAATTTTAATACAAATCCAAATACTGTTTTTCAAAACCCAACTATTGGCCTAGCCTTTAAACTATTCTACATAGCCCGTTTATTATCCAAAATGCAAATTCATTGTAAGCATACTTTTACCTTTCAAAAGACAATCAGAACTGACCACATTATCAACCCAAGACCTAATAATGTAGACAAATTTCAAATCAAATGGGCCTATGGCCCAAGATTCACAAGATAGCCCCAACCAAACGTTGGGTGTCTACACGCCCACAAAGGGACAAACAGGCCTGTTCGTTAATCACTGGCCTAAGAGGGCCAATATCCATGTAAGTCTAACATTGAATAATCATTAATTAAACCTACAATTACTGAACATCGAGAAAAAAAATGGATTGGGATTTAACTACAAGCTATTTAAAATCTAACCACCCTCACATAACAAACATACTAATCATATAACCATTTTCATGCTTTGAATTTATTTCAACTGATCCCGAATCGAAAACTTAATCAACGAGATATTCAAAATTTCATGTCCAAGTCCACATTATATACAAAGTTTCAACCAAAGGTCATTTGACAAATTACAAATGACTACTCCTATTATTGCTAAGTTACTTCATCATAATCAACAAGCAATAATATGACAACTTCAGCCATTCTAGTCTACTGTAGTAATACAAGCTAAGCTAAAAGGAAATCCAACTCTAATTGTGGACTCTAATAACCAGAATTAGATGAAAATCACTACACTAAAACAATACGATCTAATTATCAATCACAACCACGCTTTGATAAATACTTTAAGCATAATCCAAACGTGGTATACTAGTCATAAAAAACTGAAGGAACAAGGATTAAATTCATTGAACCAACATTAGACTTCATCTTATTTCAATCCAAGCTTTGCATTACACACTAGGTGAAGTCCATAAAGCTAAATAATACCTGGGGTAAGAAATGGAAATAAAGAAGAGAGTGAAGATTAGTAGGTCACAGCAACAGCAGGTCAGCAAACAGAACACAACTTCAACCCAGGAATAAATAAGGAATGATCAATTAGGAGACAATTTCGAACCAACGCCAACACTCAATAAAGTTCAACAATGAAAATCCAACCAGAAATGAATCCACAACACTTGAATAGTTACTGATTTAACTCATTTTAAACTTCAGCTGTTTGGGAATTTATTTAGAGTAAAATGTTACATGAATTTCAGGGATTTTTCTCTAATAGAACATTAAAATTTTGAATTTGTATTTTCAGCTCTTCAAAATCTCTAGGCTCTAAAGTCCTCTCTCATAAGGCAATGAGGTAATGCCTTTATAGGCAAGAAAAGTAGGGTAACTCTTAGGTTTTAATTTTACATTTTAGTCCTTGTTTAATTTCTGTTTTTAGCTTAGTGATCCCTAGATTTCTGACTTGCTACCCAAGTTATACTACCAAAACCTGAAAATTCAAAAAGAGCCCCCTACTAAAAGCTTCCAAGACAGTTATAAGATTCCCTAAGTGTGTTGCCTATACTACCCTTCAAACCTTTGTTTATTACCCTGAACATCAACTGAGCTATGGCTAAATTGACCCCGGGCTGGCACATTAGACACCAGCCCAATACTAAATATCAACCCAAAACACAATCTGCCCAAAAGAAGAATAAAAAAAGGACAAAAAAAACAACTCGAGTACTTCTTGGAAATTCAAACAACTACTTAAAGTGAAATTAAAATGATAATAGACGATTTTATACTAATCAAATAAAAAATACTTTCGTCCAAACTAACATGCATGAACTATGACATCCTAAAATCGGGAAAGCAGGAAAATTCAAAGAAGATGGAAGAAATAGATACATAAAAGAAAAATGTAAACTAATAACAAAAATGAACGGAAATGATACCTAAAACCAAACCAAGCCGACTCGAACAAATCTTGAAGGGCTTCTTCAGATTCTGGACCGGACTAACTTTTAATCATGTGTTTTTATGTGAAAACACACGAATAAAGGTCATTACATTCTAAAATCATCTACAACATTGATTTGGACTTTGGGATTTAGGGTTCGTCTTTTCAACTTCAGATTCGAGAGGTTTCAGTGGTATTCGAGGGGAACTGGTATGGGATTTATCATGAGGGAGACGTGGGGGTTTCAGGGTGTTAATTTGGTGGGGATTGGTGGTGGCGCCGCCTGCCACGGTGGAGGAATCTATGGCGGCGCTCTAGGGTTTGGGGATTTTGAAGGGTTCCAGTGGGATTCGAAGAAGGTTATTTGGTAGATTTGTGATGATGGGAGGGAGAGAGGGCTCTGGTATGAATTTGGGGATCATTGGACACCGGCCGCCACCGTAGGTGATTTTCGGTGGGCTGCAGGCAGCCGGTGTTACGTCCGAGTGTTTGACGGGTTGTGAGAGATGGTTTGGGGGTAGGGAGAGGTTAAGACACTTATATATTAAAGACACCCCGATTCAGGGCCGTTAGATCAAGCAACCAAGACGGCTACGATCTAATGCCTACAAACGACGTTGTTTTGGTCATGGGGGTGCTTGACCGGATTTTTGGGTGGGTTTGGGCCTGGATCAGGGGTAATTTGGGCGTGTATTGCGGTAATTTTTACTGAGCTTGATTTGGACCAGCCCAAATTTGCGCATTTTTATTAAAGACTCACTTTCTTTTAATTTTCTTTTTATTTTTTCTTTTCCTTTTCTTTTCAAATTAAAGCAAAACTAAAATTAAACCTAAAAATTTAAATTAACCCCCCTAATTATATTAAGCTATAATTAATAATCAACCCTATTAATAAAATACTAATTTAAAGAAAACTAATAAAATTCAAAGTTAAAATTCAAACCAAGTAAAACAAATCAATTTTTTATGATTTTTGTATTTTTGTAAAACCCTAATTACTAATTAATCTAAAAATAAGTAAAATTAGATCCTAAATGCAAATGCAATGCATATTTTTGTATTTTCTTATGAATTTATGTTAAATTAAAAATGCACACATAAATGCAAATAAATATGGAAATTATGCAATTAATTCCTAAAAATTAAATAATAAAAAGAAAAATCCTAAATATATGAATTCTGTAGGAATAAATCATGCGAGGCAAAAATTACGTCCTCACAATTATTGGCTCACCACGGAGAGAGATTGTATCAGTTTTGTGCGCAAGTGTCATCAATGCCAAATACACAAAGATTTGATTCATTCTCCGCCATCTGAATTGCACACAATGTCTGCACCATGGCCCTTCGTTGCTTGGGGTATGGACATCATCAGACCAATTGAGCCGGCAGCATCCAATGGGCACAGGTTCATTTTGGTGGCCATTGATTATTTCACTAAGTTGTTTGAAGCTAAAACTTTGAAATTTGTGACCAAGAAAGCAGTGGTCGATTTTGTTCATTCAAACATCATTTGTCGGTTTGGAATTCCAAAAGTGATCATCACATATAATGGTGCTAATCTTAACAGTCATTTGATAAAATAAGTGTGCCAACAGTTCAAGATTACACATCGGAATTCCACTCTGTACCGTCGCAAGGCGAATGGAGCAGTCGAGGCAACCAACAAAAACATAAAGAAGATACTTTGGAAGATGGTGCAAGGTTCTAGGCAATGGCATGAAAAGTTGCCTTTTGCGTTGTTGGGTTATCGCACTACTGTTCACACTTCAGTAGGTGCAACTCCTTTTGGTATATGGCACTTAAGTAGTGATACTAGCGGAAGTTGAAATCATATCCCTTCGGATTGTTGCTGAAGCCGAAATTGATGATGATGGGTGGGTCAAAACTTGTCCGGAACAATTGAGTTTGATTGATAAGAAAAGATTGGCAGCAGTGTACCATGGTCAGTTGTATCAAAAGAGAATGGAAAGAGCATATAACAAGAAGGTGCGTTCCCCGTAAATTTGAATTGGGTCAGCAAGTATTGAAACGCATCCTTCCACGTCAGGCCGAGGCAAAAGGCAATTTCACCCAAATTGGCAGGGGTCGTTCATCATAACGGGAGTGTTGTCCAATGGTGCTTTGTATTTAACAAACATAAAAGGTAAATGTGTAGACATGGCTATCAATTCTGATGCAGTCAAAAGATATTATATATGATTTCTTTGGTTTAGTTTATGTTTGTTTGTACTTGGCATGTTTTGAAGATTGGAATAAGGGCATTTTGTTCTGTTATCAAAATACCTTATCTTTTATTTATTTTCTTCCATACCCCTCTTTTAGAATCAATTGCGAAATTCAGTAAAGAAGTAAAGAAGAAAAGAGGAGAAAAGAAAAGGAAAGAATGGAAAAGAATGAAAAAAAGGAAAGAAAAGAAAAGGAAAAAAGAGAAATAAAGGAAAGGAGAGAAGTAACAAACACAAAGCAATTCCTATGACATGAACTACGTTTGATCTGATTCCTTTAAGGATACGTAGGCAGCCTCACGGTTCGGTCCCATCAAAATAAAAATTCAAAAGTCCCCAAATAAAGAAACTGGGGCAGAAAGTTGTGATTGTTGTAAGAAATCTGATTCCAAGAATTTTAAACCCATTTGAGTTGTTTTGAGACTTTTGATATCCTTTCTTTCTAATCCTATCCAAAAGCCCATATTACAGTCCAAAGAAAGACCTTCCGATCAGTCTTCAAGAGATGCCAAGTCGAGCAAGTAGAAGTGTGATTCATATCAGTGGCAACACTCTGTTCTGAGCAAAAAAATAAAAAATAAGAGAGTCTTATTGGTGAAAACACTCACGGGCACCGTAAGGCGATGGAAAGCTGAGAGAAATTAAAAATGAGAGAGTTTTATTGGTGAAAACCCTCACGAGCACCGTAAGGCGACAGTGAGTTGAGAGATGAACAAATGAGAGAGGTTTTCTGGTGAAAACCCTCAGGGCACCGCAAGCCGAACAAGGTTATTGACTTGGCAAGGGAGTCAGATTAGGGGAACCCCGGGCATAAAAGTGTGAAGATTGAAAGAAGATTGGTTGAATAGGCTAGCCTGATTAGTCTGAAATGCATGTGATGATCATTGATGCCAGCAGCTTCACTCAGAGAAGTCCCTTTTCCTTTTCTTCCTCAAATAGTCCTTCCATTTGATTTTTCTTCTCTACTCATCGGAGTTATTGCATTTAATTTTCTTTTGGGTCTACTCCTCTATGGATTTTTCAATGTTAGCTTTGCAAAGCAAAATAAAGGATCACAAAGCCTACTACTAACTTCCAAAATTGCACAAAGCAAAGTGCGGCCAAAGCATGCTAGAAATAACATGATACAAAAATGAAGGTATGGTGTTAATGAAAGTTCAAGAAGTTAAGTGATTTGTATATTGCAGGGAATATACAGAGGTTCAAATTGGAAGGATAGAAATATGAAACAGCAGGTTGGATGTAGAACATTCAGATCATTCAAAGTCTTGTGGGTTAAAATTCAGACGAAAAGGCAAACAGTTCTTGGCCAGTTCAAAGAAGCTAGTCAAAGCAAAGCATGGCAGTGAAAGGGCCACTTTCAGCAACAATGCCGCAAACTAACCACCACATTTTGAAACTAACAAGATTTTTCTTTGATTGAAACAGGGGCAGAAAATTTCGTTTGTTTCGAAAAAACCCTCCATAAGGAAAGCAAGTACCAGACAGGTTCGACCGTAAATTCTTAGGACCCTTCTGGACAATGGAATTAGTTAAAATTCAAAACATTCGTGAACAAGATATAGATTAGGCTCTTCCATGAGGAAATATAATTTGGCTTTGAAGTTTTCATTCTTAGGATGAGATTCAATTTGAAATTTTCAAGACCCTCTTGAATAATGGGACTTAGTTTTAAGACCTCCATCAGATGATGAGATTTAGCATAAGTTTCACCTCTAGAAGTTGAATTTAGCTATGAAATTTTCACCCTTAAAATGAGATTTGATTTTAATTCTCAAGACCCTCCTGGATAATGGGATCTAGCTTTTAAATTCTTTATTATTTTCTGATAACAAGCATCGGTTAACACTTACAAATGTTCCCAATATCAAACTGGGGCAGAAAAATTGCTTTTGTTTTATCTGTTTTGTTGAAATCAGGTACCCACCTGTAGAAACAAGGGAAGACAGTTCAAATAAAGGCAGTTTCAAAAAGACGACAATTTGATTTCAGCAATCAGGCACCCACCTGGAGAAACAAAGGAAGACAGTTCAAAGAAAGGTAGTTTCAAGAAGAGAACAATTTGAGTTCGGCAATTAGGCACCCACCTGGAGAACAAAAGGAAAACATTTCAAGTGTTGGAACTCAGGCGCCCACCTGGAGAACAAAAAGAAAGCAGTTCAAGTTTTGGAAATCAGGCGCCTGCCTGGAGAACAAAGGAAAAGCAGTTCAAGTGTTGGAAAATCAGGCGCCCGCCTGGAGAACAAAGGGAAAGCAGTTCAAGTTTTGGAAATCAGGCGCCTACCTGGAGAACAAGGGGAAAGCAGTTCAGGTGTTTGAAATCATGCGCCCATCTGGAGAACAAAGGGAAAGCAGTTTATGTTTTGGAAATCAAGCGCCCACCTGGAGAACAAAGGGAAAGCAGTTCAAGTTTTGGAAATCAGGCGCCCACCTGGAGAACAAAGGGAAAGTAGTTCAAGTTTTGGAAATCAGGTGCCCACCTGGAGAACAAAGGGACAACAGTTCAAGTGTTGGAAATCAGGAGCCTACCTGGAGAGCAAAGGGAAAGCAGATCAAGTTTTGGAAATCAGGCGCCCACTTGGAAAACAAAGGGAAATCAATTCAAGTTTTGGAAATCAGGCGCCCACCTAGAGAATAAAGGGAAAGCAGTTCAAGTGTTGGAAATCAGGCGCCCACCTGGAGAACAAAGGGGAAAGCAGTTCAAGTTTTGGAAATCAGGCGCCCACTTGGAGAACAAAGGGAAAGCAATGCAAATGATGGTAATCAGGAGCCCACTTGGAGAACAAAGGGAAAGCAACAATGTTCAAAGGAAGATGGTTCAAGTTCAGCAATCAGGAGCCCACCTGAGAAACAAAGGGAAAATAATTCAAGTTTCAGAGGGAAGGAATACAATTCAAATGTTGGTAATCAGGCACCAACTTGGAGAACAAAAGGAAAGCAGCAATGTTCAAAGGAAGACGGTTCAAGTTCAGCAATCAGCCTCCCACTTGGAAAATAAAGGGAAAACAATTCAAGTTTTAGAAAATAGGAAGACAATTCAAATATTGGTAATCAGGCACCCACTTGGAGAATAAAGGGAAAGCAGCAATGTTCAAAGAAAGACGGTTCAAGTTCAGCAATCAGGCGCTCACCTGGAGAAAAAGGGAAAAACAGTTCATGTTTTGAGGAAAAACAGTGCAAGTACTAGCAATCAGGTGCTCACCTAGAGAACAAGGAGAAGGCGGTCCAAGTTTCGAAAAAAGATAGTTCGTGTATTGACAATCAGGCGCCTACCTGGAGAATAAGGTAATTTACTTCAGAATGTAATTCAAGACAACAATAAAAGAAACTCGCAGCAAGAATGTGAGTCAACCGTCAGAGATGATCAACGGAAGTTAGTCACAATCCAGAAAAATAAAAAAATAGAAAGGCAAGAAGTGAATCCAAATGCAGAAGTTAATGAAAGATGTGGGCTGCTCAAGACATGACTGAAATCACAAGCATGTTATGTCAGCTTTTGATCCGAAAAGCTAAAAAAGGATGAACTAGCACCTGCAACTAGCAAGCGTCAAGGTTCGAATCCAAAGTCTACATGAAGAACCATTTAAGACTCAAGATCAAGCTTCAGACTTATAAATAGGAATCTTAGAATCTTGTAACTCATAGTTGACAGGCTTAGTTAGTCTTTTTTATTTTTTGATTTTGATGTAACATCAGGACCACGGACCGAAACCCCGACGGAACGACACCTCAATCGGCTCTCCACTTTGGTATACTCCCTCTTCTCACTCACTTCTGAACTACACGTGGCCTAATTCATTTATAGCCAAGGATATGTAGGCAGCTTAGTTACCAGGGCTCGGTCATATTCTCCTTCTTTTTAGTTTTGGTCTTCTTAAATAAGGGTCGGGTAAAAAAACCTATCTAGCCGTTCTTTGTGTGAAAACTATTCGCGTTTCCAATCAAAGTGGGCAGCTGTAGACATGTGATTTTTGGCCCTCCCCGAGATTTCACCCATTTAACCGTAAAATACTTAGTTTAGGCCTAATATCGATATTTCAATTAGTTTTAACTTTTTTACTTTATTTTATTACAAGAAAATAAAAATTATAAAAAAATAGTTTCATTAATATTTTGTAGTCATTTTTAATCTCGAAAAAATGCCAAAAATAATTTTATTTTAATGGCCAGTCTTATTTTAATAGTTATTTTACTTAAGTAGGATTAATTAATAAATGAGATTATATTTTTAGTCTTGCTTGTGGAGAACGAATAAAATTTGGGCTTAAACGACTAATTTTTAGGCCTAATTTTCGGACCTAACCCATAACTCTGAAGCGCATAATCCCTAGGCCCATACCCCTTAACCTAAATATAACCCTATAACCTTAAACCTATAAAAAGGAGCTAGACCCCTAGACCTAAAGGGGGACTATCAGTGAAAATACATACAAGAAGCCAAAAAGAATACAAAAAATGGAGCTAACCTAGAGAGCTACAAAAGAATTAGCGCCGCAATAGGAGCCCCCTCCCCCTCCTCCCTCCTCGTTCTCCTTATTCTTCACACAGCCATTTTCATGGCTGATTCTTAACAGAAAAACATGTACACACAACAATCAGTCGTGATATACACTCTAAAGATCAGCTAACCTAATAGAGAAATATATCGCTAAAAAGAGAGACTTCTCCCCAACCCTTTTCCATCAGAACCCGCTAGAAAACTTTAAGTCTAGTGACGTTTTTATTACAAATTTTGCTTGCCTCACATGAAAATAAAGTCAAAGGAAAAGGGGGTTCGAACATGGTTTGAGAGGAGGAAAATTCGGGCTTAGGTTGAGAAACAGACGGAGATTTGGAGGAATTTTCTTTTGGCATTTTAAATAGTCGTCTACGCTTTATTTCTGCTTCTCCTCACAATTCCAAAATACGTACAGACAAGAAAAGTAAAAATGCTTCTATTAGTTGGTGATTGAGTTTTCAAAATACCAAAATATATTGACATATTACTGTTAGTTCTTCCTTGTGATTGAGTTTTCAAAAATGGAGTTTGGTTGATATTTGAGACGCCGTCGAGTTGAAGTGTCGTTCGTCGTTCCCGTTTGTGGTTCGTGGTAGTTTTCCTATGGCCATCTCAGTCTTTTGTTCAGAGTTCGGTGATCGAAAGGGTCATCACTGTGAGGCTCATCTCTTACATTGATTTGAAAATTTTCTATCTGTGTTTTTTAATCAATGTTAGGTGATTATGATTGCCGTAGGATCATTCTGTTGTTTCATTGTTTGTTGAAACATTTTTTGTTTAATTTAATTTGGTTTGTTTAATTTGAATTTGATACATTATTAGGAACATAAATGAATTAGTTAGCTAGTTTTTTTACAGTGATGAGAACATAGATATGTTGCGTTAATAATTTTGGGCTAGACTTCATTGAGAGTATGAAGTGTGCCACAATAGTGATTGAGAAATGAATGTTGGGAATGGATTTCATTTAACTTTCAATGCATGAATTGATGTGCATATAATTTTCTTTAAGATTTGAATTGTCTAATGCTTTAGGCGCGTTTCAATATATCATCGTGATTATGGACACATTCGCGTGATGTAATTACAATTATAAAAATCAAACCGGAGTATGTGTTCGCGCAACTTCGACCAAACTTTCTTGTCATAATAAATTTGTTATTAACGTAGTCCACTTCCATTAAATATAGTTATTTAAAAATAGACCTAGGTGTGCCATTTTAGTTAAAATCGCTCATGGGCCTCACATTAATTTTATAACTTAGATACTAAAAAGGGAGAACGTTCGTAGTTGTTTTAGGCACGCTTAATATATCGTTGTGACTGTGGACACGTTCGCGTGACATGATTACGATTTCTAAAAACAAAACCGGGGTATGCGTTCTCGCAACTTCGGCCAAACTTTATCAATAATAATAAAGTGCCATTAATTATGGACACATACGCGTGACATGATTTTTGACGCGCCAAATAAATAGGTACACTTACCGGTTAACCCGTTTCAAGATAGATTTCTTAATTGAAAAGTGGTAAAAGGTAAATGCATATAGGTTCTAAGATGAGTAATTAGACAATTTAATAAGCCAAGTATTATCAAAGCGACCATGCTAGAACCACACAACTCGGGAATGCCTAACAGTTTTTTCCGGGTTAACAAAATTCCTTATCCGGATTTTTATATTTGCAGACCATAAATAAGAGTAAACTTTCCTCGATTCGGGATTTTAAATCGGTGACTTAGGACATCAAAAATCATCCCAAGTGGCGACTTTGAATTTTAAATAAAATAATCATGTTTCGATTGTCACTTAAATTGGAAAAAAAACTCCCTTATAGTCATTCCGGGGGTAGTAAAAAGGAGGTGTGACACCATGCAGACGAAAAATCTCCCAGATATTGATCTCCGCCGACCGCTACGAAGAATAAGTAGTACATACAGTAATAAAGTGAGCGGACTTGGTCAACCGATCCACAATCACCCAAATTGCATCGAAGTTTCTCAAAGTCCGTGGGAGCCCAACTAAGGGTCGGGTCAAAAAACCTGTCTAGTCATTCTTTGTATGAAAACTCTTCTCGTTTTCAATCAAAGAGGGGCAGCTGTAGATATGTGATTTTTGGCCCTCCTCGATATTTCACCCATTGTAGCGTAAAATATTTAGTTTAGGCCTAATATCAACAACAACAACAACAACAACAACCCAGTATAATCCCACAAGTGGGGTCTGGGGAGGGTAATATGTACGCAGGCCTTACCCCCTACCCGGGGGGGGCAAAGAGGTTGTTTCCAGGAGACCCTCGNGGCAGAGAGGCTATTTCCAGGAGACCCTCGGCTCAAGACATCAACAAGAGACGATAAGTTAGTACTATCAATAGACTCATACTAAAAATAATATAAAATAATAACATAACACAAAATAATAAAGTAGCAGCAGTATAAGAAATATAAGAAATACGAAATAGATGAAAGGTATACTAATATCCAACAAATAACTCCCTGTATCGGTAGCTGATCAGTAACCTCCTACGCTTACCTCCTAACTAGCTAATCTCACTCTAGTGCGCTCTGGAAATATCCACAACTTTCCCCTAACCTACAACTTTAATGCTCGACTTCCACAATCCCCTATCAAGGGCCATGTCCTCAGTAATCCTTAGACGCGCTAAGTTCTGCCTTATCACCTCTCCCCAATACTTCTTAGGTCTCCCTCTACCTCTCCTCATGCCCACCATAGCCAGTCGCTCACTCCTTCTCACCGGTGCATCAGTGCTCCTCCTCCGAATATGCCCGAACCATCTGAGTCTTGCTTCCCGCATCTTGTCCTCTATGGGGGCCACACCCACCTTCTCTCTAATATCTTCATTCCTAATCTTATCCATCCTTGTATGCCTGCATATCCACCTCAAAATCCTCATCTCTGCTACTTTCATCTTCTGGGTGTGTGAGTTCTTAACCGGCCAACACTCGGTCCCATACAGCATTGCAGGCCTAACCACTGCTTTATAAAACTTACCTTTTAGTAAAGGTAGAATTTTCTTGTCACACAGGACTCCCGTCGCTAACCTCCACTTCATCCAACCCACCCCTATACGGTGTGTGACATCCTCGTCGATCTCCCCGATCCCCTGAATAACTGACCCAAGGTACTTGAAACTACTCTTCTTAGGGATGATTTTAGAGTCAAGCCTCACTTCCACTCCCGCTTCCGTCGGCCCCGCCCCAAATTTGCACTCGAGGTATTCCGTCTTTGTCCTGCTCAACCTGAAACCTTTAGACTCAAGGGCATGTCTCCAAACCTCTAGCCTTTCGTTGACGCCGCGTCGTGTCTCGTCAATTAGGACTATATCATCAGCAAATAACATGCACCATGGCACCTCCCCTTGAATATGATGCGTTATGGCATCCATCACCAGGGCAAATAGGAAAGGGCTGAGTGCAGACCCTTGGTGCAACCCCGTAACAACTGGAAAATGCTCGGAATCGCCTCCTACTGTCCTAACCCGAGTCTTAGCTCCTTCATACATGTCTCTAATCACCCTAATGTAGGCTACCGGAACCCCTTTAACCTCTAAGCAGCTCCATAAGACCTCCCTAGGAACCCTGTCGTACGCTTTCTCTAGATCAATAAACACCATGTGGAGATCCTTCTTCTTATCCCTGTACTGTTCTGCCATCCTCCTAATAAGATGGATAGCTTCTGTGGTAGATCGCCCCGGCATAAACCCGAACTGGTTGTTTGAGATAGACACCGTCCTTCGCACTCTCATCTCTACCACTCTCTCCCAGACTTTCATGGTATGACTCAGTAGTTTGATACCTCTATAGTTGTTACAGCTCTGGATATCGCCTTTGTTCTTATACAACGGAACCATTGTACTCCACCTCCACTCTTCAGGCATCCTATTAGTCTTGAATATCACATTATACAACCCAGTAAGCCATTCCAATCCTGCTCTACCCACACACCTCCAAAGTTCAACCGGAATTTCGTCTGGCCCGGTAGCTCTGCCCCCCCTCATCTTACGCATTGCCTCGATGACCTCATCGACCTCAATGTCCCTACAATAACTTAATTCATGGGGGATGTCGGTGTTCCTCAATCCACCTAATACAATACCCTGATCCCCTTCTTCATTTAGGAGTTTATGAAAGTATGTCTGCCATCTCCTCTTAATCTGGTCATCCCCCATCAAAACTTTGCCGTCCTCATCTTTTATGCACCTCACCTGGTCCAGATCCCGAGCCGCCCTCTCTCTCAGCTTAGCGAGTCGGAATAACTTCTTCTCCCCGCCTTTGTTACCTAGTTCCTGATACAGACGGGCAAAAGCTGCCGTCTTAGCCTCCGTTACTGCCATTTTGGCCTCCTTCCGAGCTACCTTATATCTCTCCATGTTCGCTGTCTTCTCCTCCTCGCCAGTGCTCCCTACTAATCGCAAGTAAGCTGCCTTCTTCGCTTCCACTTTACCTTGGACAATTGCATTCCACCACCAGTCTCCATTATGGCCACCGGCGCGTCCAGAAGATACCCCCAGCACATCACTCGCCGCCTTCCTTATACAATCAGCCGTCGTCGTCCACATAGTGTTTGCTTCCCCACTACTTCTCCAGGCTCCCATTTCCGATAACTTTCCTTCCAACTCCTGAGCTTTATCCTCAGTCAAGGCGCCCCACCTAATCCTCTGGCGGCCTCGTATTGACCTCTTCTTCCTCTTTATCATAATGCCAAAGTCCATCACCAAAAGCCTATGTTGTGTTGCAAGGGTCTCACCTGGGATAACTTTGCAATCCACGCACCACCTTCTATCGCCTCTTCTGAGGAGGAGATAGTCAATCTGAGTCTTCGCCACCGAGCTTTGGTAAGTAACCAAATGCTCCTCCCGCTTTGAAAAACTTGAGTTCGCAATCGCTAGATCGAATGCCTTGGCAAAGTCCAACAGCGAAGTGCCCCCTCCATTTCGCTCCCCGAAACCAAAGCCGCCATGGACCTCCGTATAACCACCTGCAGACGACCCGATATGACCGTTAAAATCTCCTCCTATGAATAACCTCTCGGAAGGCGGGATACTACGAACGATGTCGTCCAACCCCTCCCAAAAGCGCCTTTTAATCTCCTCATCCAAGCCTACTTGCGGCGCGTATGCACTAACAACATTTAAAGTACACTCACCCACCACCAATTTAATAGTCATTAGTCTATCATTCACCCGCCTGACCTCTACCACCGACTCTCTAAGATGGCTATCTACCAAGATCCCCACTCCATTCTTACCCCTCATGACTCCAGAGTACCACAACTTATACCCATCCGCGTTTATCGCCCTCGTTCCGACCCACCTAGTCTCCTGGACACACGCTATATTAATCTTCCTCTTCTGAAGGATCTTCGCCAACTCAATAGACTTACCCGTTAGCGAGCCTATGTTCCATGTCCCGATTCTCAACCTATATGCTCCTTTGCTCCCTATACCTCCCCTGCCTCCCGTCCCACTCCCTGAACCCGGCCCCATACTCTGCCCCACGCTCGGACATGCCCTTAATCTACCATTCCAGACTGCAGCCACTACTCTCACGACAAATCCAAAGAATACTCGCTAGTGCTCAACGGACAACGAGTGAAACTAGAAGGAAAAACGCAACTACAAGTACACTAGCTGAATGATAGAACTATTGGGAGCTAAAGTAACAGCAATTTAGCTAACACCGAAGGGGAAACAGTAGAACGGTAGGTACCAAGTCCCGAGGACCAAACCTGTGCTAAATTGTTGCACTCGATGTAGTTGTACGCTAACTCGCCGCTACCCACCGCTCTTTGCTGACGCTCGTCCAGATTGCTCTTCTTTTCTAGTGCTCGCAGCCCACTTGTCTCCATCAACTTTGAGAATTTCCCTGAAAAACACAGCAAATATCCCGATCCAAAAACAAAAGGGCTATCACCGCTACCACTGGTGTAGCCCTTACAGTAGTAATGGAAATGAAGCTAGGCTTCAACAAACACAATGTTTATACAGTATATGGACGGTAAGGAACATAAATGAAATTCAATTTGAAATTTTGCTGTCAATGGAATTTTCATTTGGGAAAATGAATAAATTATTAAAATAGCAGTAGGTCCTAAATAAAGGTGAAGTACACTATTGCAATAATTCTTAACAAAAATTTTACAAAGATAATGTGATCTAATAGAACTAATCTGTTAACTAAGTTGAAGTAAACAAAAGGGGAAGGGAATAGGGGAGAAGGGGTCGCCGGAA
>MU696339.1:15900-36612 GCA_026770625.1 Nicotiana glauca | reverse complement strand
TATCAATGCATGGGGATATACCGAAATCCCGATCTGTAGTCCCAAATATAAATACCTAGTACTGGGGGAATCTACCGGGTGCAGTCCCGTAGTTCCATATAACTATGCAGAGGGATCTACCAGAATCCCACATCCATAGTCCTAAATAAACAGACAAGGGGGAGCTATCGGAATCCAACATCTGTTGCCCCAAATAAATAGAAATGTGGGGCTACGGTAATCCCACATCTGTAGTCCCAAATGTAAATACATAGCAGCAACAGGAAACATATGCAGCAAATGTCAATTTCATATTAAGGCAAACAAGTAATTCTAGCCTAGCATGTTGCACATAATTCAGGTAAAGCAGTTTGAGCAAATAAAGCAATTAAATCACTTAGACATGCTTTCCTAATCTAACAACATGCTTAAATTGCAAGTAATATAAACAGGAAAGGAAACAAACTAATAATTACTTTAATGAAAATTTTGATTTTCAACAATTAGCACAAGTACGCACTCGTCACCTCATGTACAAGGCAGTCCAATTAACAATATACTAAATCCTAAAAGGAAAGTCCCCTACACAAGGTTAGGCAAGCCACTTACCTCGAACCAGCTCAAAATTAACCCGAAACCACGTCTTTGCCACGAGTACTCGACTCTGAATGGCCCAAATCTATTCAATTCAATTGCATATTGTAAATAGCACTTCAAGTAGCTGATTCTACAATTAAATTCTAAGCTAATACGCAAAATTAGGTAAAATGACAAATATGCCCCTCGGGCGCACATCTCGAAATAGGATAAAATTTATATTTTCAGAATCCTCATACTCTCACGAGTTCATGCATACCAAAATTATCAAAATCTAAGGTCAAATTTTAGGTCTAAGAACTTTCTTCCAACTTTTCCCCAATTTTCATCTCAAATCCGAATTTAAATGCTGAAACTAACTATAGATTGATGGAATATAACTAAAAAGGCTTAAAGAATTGTTACCCAATGATCTACTCTTCAACTTTCACTCAAAATCGCCCTCTCCCGAGCTCCAATTCGAATTTCCAACTTTTGAAACCAAACCCTCGAAATTTCCTATTTATGCCCAGTTGTTTCCGCATATACGATCATGGGGCCGCTTCAGCAGTCCCGCTTTTGCGGAACAAAGGTCGCATATGCGACTTCTCATTTAAGGCTCCTTTTCTACATCTGCGACTCCCCATCCGCAGATGCGTAAAGGTCGCATATGCGACTTCGCATTTAAGGCTCCTTTTCCGCATTTGTGATTCCCCTTCCACAGATGCGGTACCGCTCCTGTGGTAATTTCTACCGCTTCTACGGTCCCAGTCTAACTTCTCCATTTTTGCTTCTGCAGTTGATCCACCGCTTCTGCGGCTTCGCACCTGCGGAAACAAAACCGCTTGTGCGGTTATGACAGATATCAGCAGCTTCAGCTGCTTCAAACCATTCCAAAACCTCCCGTCAACCATCCGAAATCATCCTGAGGCCCCCGGGGCCTCAACCAAACCTGGCAACATATTCTATAACTTCATTCAAACTTGTTCCAACCTTCATATAGCTCAACACAGCATCAAAACACCTATTTTTTGTTGGATACAAGCCTAAGAATTCCAAAAACTCTAAAAATATGCTTTTGATGAAAACGTTTATCAAACCTCGTCCGAATGACCTAAAATTTGCACACACGTCACATTCAACACTACGGAGGTACTCCAACTTTCGAAATTCTATTCCTACACTCGGATCAAAATCATACTATCGAACCGGAAACTTCAAAATTCGACCTTTCAGCTTTTCAAGCCTAAATTAGCTACAGACCTCCGAAACACAATTTGAACATGCCCTTAAGCCCGAAATCACCCAACAGGGCTAAGGAACCATCGGATTTCCATTTCAAGGCCGTTTTTATACTGTTCCATCAATGGTCAACTTTCCAACACTTAAGCTCTTATTTAGGTACTAAGCTTCCCAAAACTCTTAGAAACTCAAAATTGAACATCCCGGTAAATCAAAATAGAAGAAATAAATACGGGGAAGCAGTTAATAGGGGATCGAGGCATAAATACTTAAGACGACCAGCCGGGTCATTGATAAGTAGGATTTAAATGTGTTTTATGCCCCTACTTGCCTATGCTTTGAGTATAAATTGCTATGAAATAGTCCCAAAATACTCACAGGTTGTGTTTGATTGCAGGTTTGAGTGACAAAGTGAAGAAATGTCGAAGATCGGCTCAAAACGGAGTGAAACCTGCTCATGTATCAAAGACCAAGTGAAGTGAAGGAAATAGAGAACCTAGTGCGGACCGCACAAAAGTGCACACGGCTGCACTAGGAGATTCAGAGACCTGATATTATCAAGCTGCAAGCCACGCGGCTACTCTACACTTTTGTGCGGTCCGCACAGATGAGATTCAGAGACTTGCATATTCAGGCTAAGGGGAAACGCGGCAGCGCTAACTTTTTACGCGGCCCGCGCATAGGAGATTTAGAGACTGGAAGTTTGGAGACAAGAGCCAACGCGATCGCGCAACCTTTTTTGTGCGGTCCGCGCTAACGAGATTCAAAGAGCTGATTCCTAAGCCAAGTCAAGCAGTGCGCTCCGTGCTACTTTATGTGCGGACGCGCCAACTTCCACTGCGGCCACGCTGCACTTCTGCGCGGTCTGCGGTCCTCAACTTCAGAGAGTTAAAAATTATGAGTTCAAGAGCCAACGCAGCCGCGCTACCTTTTTGCACGGTCCGCGCCGACCCCGCAGGGGTATTTTTGTCCAGTTTTTTAGCCACTATAAATAAAATATTTTACCATTTTGGGTCAAGTTTTTGTATCAGATATTGAGCTGCGCTCGTGACAACCGAAGTTTTAGCCTATTTTGGCATTTTAGCACTAATTTCTCAATAGAATCTTGTAGTTTCTTCTTAGCAATTAATTAATATGTTTAGTTTTTCTTCTATTTCTTCTGTTTTCACTTTAATTATGTCTAGCTAAATCCATTATCTAGGTTTGTGGCTCAACCCTAGTGTGGGTAGTTGATGGGTGTTGCCATCTATGGTGAGACTGAGATTTGGGTGTTTGTTATTTGGGTTAATTTTGTGTTCCAATTTCGAATTTGTGGTTGCAAACACATATTCAAGCTTAGTGGGTCTAACTCTTCTTGAGAAAGAGAGTCCATAACCCTAAAATTGACTCAACAAGGAATTGGGATGGACCCATGAAAAATGGTAGTCCTAATTAACGGGTTAAACCTCGAGAAAGTAATTACCCTACTTGAACCCTAGTTGCTTGGTCTAATTGGCCTACCCAATTGGTCTCGAGAGAGCCAATTGGGCAAAATCGTTCTCTCTACTGATAGGTGTAAGAATGGGTACAAATGTGCAACGGTTATAGCATAAGCCCCAAATATATCAATCTCCCCTTAGTAACTTCTACCCATTAACTAGCCACCTAGGTAGTGTCGCGACCCTAGTGCCTTTCTTTATATTAAATACAACTTAGCAATATTCTTGTAGCTTAATTTAGCCTTAATCATTAGTTTATAATAGTAGTAATAAATATAAAAAATCCAAAAATGTTAGAAGTACAATTAGAAGCACATACACAACTCTAGGCTAGACAGACAATACAACTCCACTCCAAGCTCCCTGTGGAAATTCGATCCCGAACCACTATTTGGCAAAAAGTTGTTGCGACCCGCTCTTCCTACCATTGCGTAGTGTCGAGTTGGCAGCAATTAACCTTTTGGTGCTCCGTTGCCGGGGAGCTTATGGTATTGACTATCTATGTAGCTAGTTTTGTGATTTGCTTCTCTTTCCTTCTTGTTCACTAATTTTGTTTGTGTCGATCAATCAGGTACAAATGGCTCGCAATGGAAATGACCCTCTTGGCAGCGCCTTGGCGGGGGAGGAGGTTGAAGATCTTGAGCAAGATGAGATTCCAGCACCTCAAGTTCCACGTAGAGGTAGAAATGCCAATGCAAATGCTAATCCGAATGAGAATATTCCAGAATCTCCTCCGCCACCGCCAAGTGTGTCTCCAAGAGTCCTTCCGAATCAAGGATATACGAGTGCCATTGTTCCTCCCCGAATCCAGGCGGGGAATTTTCAAATCACAAATGTCATGTTGACCTTGCTCGAGCAAAGAGGGTATTTTACGGGCGCCTCCGACCAAAATGCTTACAATCACTTGAAGGGGTTCGTAGATACATGCTGGGGTAGAATGCAAACAAACTTATCCGAGGATACGTTGAGATTGAGGCTTTTCCCGTTCTCTCTCCGGGGTAAAGCATTGGATTGGTTAGAAAGGCTCCCAAATCATTCTATCACCACATGGGATGAATTGGCGGACAAATTTATTGCCAAGTTCTTTTCTGCAAGTCATATGGCGGCTCTTCGGTATGAGATTCTAGCTTTTAAGCAAGAGCCAATGGAACCTTTGCACAAGATATGGGAAAGATATAGAACAATGGTGTAGGAGTGCCCTAATAACGACATGACCGAGGCAATGATACAACAAACTTTTTATCGGGGCATCAACACCACGAATCAGTGCATTGTGAACCAATTAGCCAGAGGGAACATCATGAAATTATCTTACCAAGAGGCATGTGATGTACTCGATGAAATGGATGACACCTCTTCGGCATGGCAAAGCCGAGAAAATGTGTCCCAAGGTGACCCCACGGTCATCTATTTGCATAAGGAATTGCATGATCATGACTAAGATATTGTCGAGCTTACAATAACTATGAATCAATTGGCGAAGGCGCAATTGCAATAAGTCCAAAACCCACGCCAAGTCAATGCAATGGAAATTGTTTCTATGTTAAAAAGGAGGCAAAGAGGGCAACAACAGCCTTAAGGAAATTGTGAGCAATTTGACAACAACAATGATGGTGGTGGTTATTTGAATGAGTGCTATGATGAGCAAAGCTAAGAATGTCAATATGTCAATAATTACCAAGGTAATAGAGGAAATCAAGGAAATCAACAATGGCATCCCCAAGGAAATTGGGGCAATCAATAAGGCGGCGGTAATTGGAACAATAACAACCAACAACAAAGTGGTGGAAATTGAAACAACAACAATTGGGGTAACCAAGGTAACAATCAAGGCAATTGGAATGGGAATAATAAAAATTGGAGCAACAACAACAATAATCAAGGAGGGTGGAATAATAGCGGAAATCAAGGCAACAGGGGGCAAGGCTTTCAAAGGCCCCCTATGTACCAACAATCGAACAATCCACCTCCCTTTCAATCTCAAGGGTCTAGTTCTTCGGGTAGTGATATGGGGAGAATAGAAATGATGTTCGAACAAATGATGAAGAAGAACCAAGACTATGATGCTCAATTGGCTTCTCATAATACATCTATTCGGAATTTGGAGGTGCAACTTGGCCAAATCTCTCATTCATTAAATACTCGACCTAAGGGTGCTTTACCAAGTGATACGGTAGTGAACCCGAAGGGAGGTAACAATCATGTGATGGCGGTTACAACAAGGAGTGGAAGAGGCGGTGATGTGCATTCCCCAAATAAAAATCAAGTTGTGAATGACGAAGTTGAGTTGCATGATGATAATGTGCCTTTGAATGTTGAAGATGTGGTTGAACCAAATGTGACCAATAATGTGTGGATTGATATTGATGATGAGGCCGGGGTAGAGACTCAAGATGCCGTGAATCCGTTTAGGGAACACATTATTGATATGCCCGAGCCGGTGGTACCCAAGGACAAGGCACCCTTGCCTAGGCCGCCCCCACCTTACCCTCAACGGTTGGCAGAGAAAAAAGATGACAATCAATTCAAAAAGTTCATTGAAATGATGAAGAGACTTACTATCAATGTTTCATTGGTGGAGGCACTTGAGCAAATGCCGGGGCATGCAAAGTTCATGAAGGATTTGGTAACTAAGAAGAGGTCGATGGAGAGTGAGACAATTAAAATGACGCATCAAGTGAGTTCTATAGTGCATTCTATAGCCCCAAAACTTGAAGACCCTGGAGCTTTCACTATCCCTTGCACTATTGGTAGTGCGGATTTTGCCAAGGCTCTTTGTGACTTGGGAGCTAGCATTAACTTGATGCCTTGTTCAGTTTTCAAGACTTTAGGAATCGGACAACCTAGGCAAACTTCAATGAGACTTCAAATGGTGGATGAATCGATGAAGCGACCCTTGGGCATAATTGATGACGTTCTTGTCCGTGTTGATAAATTTATATTGCCGGTCGACTTCATCATATTGGATTGTGAGGTGGACTTTGAAGTGCCAATCATTCTTGGGAGAACTTTCCTAGCTACGGGGAAGGCATTGGTTGATGTTAAAACGGGTGAGTTGACATTCCGTGTGGGAGATGAGAAGGTGGTATTCCATGTGTGCAAATCAATGAGACAACCCAATAGCACGGAGGTGTGTTCATTTGTGGACATTGTCACAGCTGTGATATTGGATGACACAAGTTCCATGATAAATGTTGAAGATCCTCTTGAGGTCGTGCTTCTTAACATGGATGAGAATGATGACGCCAGTAGAGTGGAGTGCGTGAATGCATTGCATGGTATGGGTTCATATTCATATGAGCCTAGAAAGTTATCTTTGGATCTTGAAAACCGCAAAACTCCACCAACAAAGCTATTGATTGAGGAGCCACCGATGTTGGAGTTGAAGCCACTTCCTCCACACCTCAGGTATGAATTTTTGGGCTTTAATTCAACTCTTCCAGTTATTCTTTCTTCTTGCCTAACTAACATGTAGGTTGACGCCACTTTGGTGGTTCTTCAAAAGCGCAAAAAGGCGATTGGATGGACATTGGCCGATATTCTGGGGATAAACCTCGCGTTTTGCATGCATAAAATCATCTTGGAGGAGGATGCAAGGCCTTCACTTGAACATTAAAGAAGACTAAATGAGGAAATTCAATAAGTGGTAAAGAAAGAGGTTATCAAGTTGCTTGATGCCGGTGTGGTTTATCCGATCTCCGATAGCTTATGGACCTCTCCAGTCCAATGTGTACCAAAAGTGGGATGATGGTAGTGACCAATGCCAACAACGAGCTTATTCGTACTCGGACGATTACGGGATGGAGAGTTTGTATGGATTACAGGAAGCTTAACAAGGTGACAAGAAAAGATCATTTCCCATTACCATTCCTTGACCAAATGCTCGATTGTCTTGCGGGACGGGCTTTCTATTGTTTTCTAGATGGTTACTCGGGGTACAATCAAATTGTAATTGCCCTAGAGGACCAAGAGAAGATGACCTTTACATGTCCTTATGGCACGTTCGCTTTCTCGAGAACACTATTTGGACTATGTAATACTCCGGCGACCTTCCAACGTTGCATGATGGCTATTTTCACCGACATGGTGGAGGATATCTTGGAAGTCTTCATGGATGATTTCGGCGTGGTTGGAGATTCGTTTAGGAATGCTTGGTGAATTTGGATAGGGTATTGGCTCGATGCGAAGAAACTAACCTTGTTCTAAATTGGGGAAAATGCCATTTTATGGTAGAAGAAGGTATAGTGTTGGGACACAAGATCTCAAGGCAAGGAATTGAAGTTGATAAGGGAAAAATCGAGGTCATTTCGAGGCTTCCTCCCCCTACTTCTGTCAAAAAGGTGAGGATTTTTCTTAGCCATGTCGGGTTCTACCGGCGGTTTATCAAAGATTTCTCAAAGGTTGTGAATCCACTTTGCAAATTGTTAGAGAAAGATTCCAAGTTTTTCTTTGATGAAAAATGCATGGAGGCTTTTGAGCTTTTGAAGCACAAGTTGGCCACAACTCCGATCATCACCACCCCTAATTGGGGTTTGCCCTTTGAACTTATATGTGATGTAAGTGATGTTGCGGTAGGGGCGGTGTTAGGTCAATAGGTCAACAAAATGTTCCATCCCGTATATTATGCAAGTAAAACGATGAATGAAGCTCAACGAAATTACACGGTGACGGAGATGGAATTATTGGCCTTCATATTTGCTATGGAGAAATTTTGACCTTATCTTATGGGGGCTAAGGTGATTGTGCACACGGACCATGCCACCCTTAGGTATTTGATGACCAAGAAGGACTTTAAAGCAAGATTGATGAGATGGGTGTTACTTCTTCAAGAATTTGATTTAGAAATAGTGAACCGGAAGGGGAGTGAGAATCAAGTTGCGGACCATTTGTCCCGATTGGAGGAAGAATGGAGGCCATGTGATGGCATTGAGATAAATCATACATTCCCGGACGAGCAACTTCTTTCCGTTTCTATGTATGATATGCCTTGGTTCGCGGACATCGCCAACTTCATTGTGACTAGAAATGTCCCGTGTGAGCTCTCTTCCAACCAAAGGAAGAAACTCAAGCGGGATAGCTTGGATTTTTATTGGGATGATCCGTACATGTTTAAAATTTGCACAGATGGTGTGATAAGAAGATGTGTCCCGGAAGATGAACAATTGAGCATATTGGAGGCTTGTCACTCCTCCCCTATGGTGGCCATCATGGAGGGGTGAGGACGGCTTCAAAGGTTTTGAGTTATGGTTTTTATTGGCCGATGTTGTTTAAGGATGCTAGTGACTTGGTGAAGAGATGTGATGAATGTCAAAGAGCCAGCGGAATTTCCAAAAAAGATGAGATGCCTCTCAATACAATTCTCAAGGTGGATATTTTTTATGTTTGGGGCATTGATTTCATGGGTCTGTTCGTGAGATCTTGTGGAAACACTTATATTCTCGTGGCGGTGGACTATGTTTCAAAGTGGGTTGAAGTTGTGGCTTTGCCCAACAACGAAGCCCGGAGTGTTGTGGCATTCTTTAAAAAGAGTATCTTCACAAGATTCGGCACCCCTCATGCTATCATTAGTGATGAGGGGTCCCACTTTTGCAACAAGGCTTTCGACTCATTGCTTGCTAAGTATGGAATTAATCACAAATTGACCACCCCCTATCACCCTCAAGCTAGTGGTCAGGTGGAAGTCTCCAATCGGGAAATAAAAAGTATCTTGTCCATGACGGTAAATGCTCATAGGATCGATTGGTCGAAGAAATTGGATGACGCTCTTTGGGCCTATCAGACGGGTTACAAGACCCCAATCGGTATGTCTCTATATCTGTTGGTGTTTGGTAAATCTTGCCATCTTCTGGTGGAATTGGAGCACAAGGCTATGTGGGCGTTGAGAAAGTTGAACTTGGAATGGGATGTTGCGGTAAATCTCTACGTTGAGCAACTAAATCAGCTTGATGAGTTTAGATTTCATGCCTACTCCAGCTCGTCCTTATATAAGGACAAGATGAAGTACCTTCACGACAAATATGCTCGAGGAAAGGAATTCAAGGTTGGTGATATGGTTCTTCTTTTCAACTCCCGGTTGAGGTTATTTCCGAGAAAGCTTTAGTCAAAGTGGAGTGGTCAATTTGAAGTTGTTAGTGTGACCCCATTTGGTGTTGTTGATCTCAAGAACAAGAATGGTGAAGTATTCCGGGTCAATGGGCATCATGTGAAGCATTATTTGGGAAAGTTTAATGACAGCCACGTGGTGGCACTCATTCATTTGAAGTGATATGATGGTAACATGCGTTCTGCCGCGACGTTAAATCAGACGCTTCTTGGGAGGCAACCCATGTCTTTTTCTTTCTCTTAGATTTTCTTTGTAGATTAGAATTTTTGAGCTAATTGTTTGTGAGATGTTGCAGGGATTGTGTTGAAGCAGTGTAAAATAAAGTGTAAAAAAATACACAGTCTCTGAAGTTGCCAGTACGGTCGCGGTGCACTTTGTGCGGTCCACGCTGGCATGAGCTGAGAATATCTGGTCTTTGAAGTTCTCCACGTGGACACGGTCATGTTAACGCGGTCCGCGGTGGACTCATGCGGCCGCGTCCCTTTTTGTGCGGTCTGCATGGAAGGGTTACTAAAAGGGTTCATGTCCAAAACCCAGCGCGGTCCGTGGTCATTTTTATGCGGCCGCGCTGGTAGGTAGGTACGGGGCCCACTGGTTTTTCTATAAATAAAGACCATGGCTTCATTTTACACTTTTCGCAAATTTGAAAGCCTGAGCCTTATTTCTACTGTTCATTCACCTCTGAGACCATGTGCTTGAATAGATTTCTTTGGTTATTCTAAATCCTGGTAAAATTTCTTACAATTGTCATTAATTAGTTTATATTTTTAATCTTTGTTTGTTTCCCAGTAGGTTTAACTTCTTCGTTTTGTCTGTTTCTCTTGGACTTGATGATTAGGATAGTTTATGTGTTGGGTTCTAAATGCTGAGTATGATTTCCATGTTGGGTAATTGAGTAGGGACAATTAGGATTCAAAGATAGAACAAAAATGGAAGAAAATTGAAACCCTAACTTATTTTATAAATTTTGGCTCAGAGCGGCCCGCGGTCCGCGGTGCCTCTAACGTGGCCGCACTCCTGATGGTACGATCCACGGTGGCCTTTGTTCTGTAACCTGACTTTGCTCCCATCACGGCCGCTTACCTCATTGTGCGGTCCGCGCTGGCCCAACGCGGCCGCGATTCCATTTCACGCAGACCGTTTTGGGAGATTCAGTGAGGTGACAATTCTGGGTGTTGTTCAGTGCGGCCCACAGTGCCTACAATGCGGCTGCACTCCTGTTAGTGCGGTTCGTGGTCCCCTATTCTACAATGGTTTCTGGATTCTTTTTATCTGCTGTCTGCAATTGTTTTCACTAACTGATACATTGCATGTGCTTAAACTAACAATGTTAGACATGTTTGCTTACAGATAATAGTTAAACAAAAAGGTGGTAAACAAACACAACAACCCAAGAGAGGTGGTTCCTTCCGAGGGGGTAAAGGCAAGAGAATCGCAAAACTCACTCCCCAGGCTCAGGAGATCATTAAAAGGACCCAGAAATTGATACGGGCTGCTGATAAGGCTGTCTCTCATTCTTCGGGGAGTGAGTATGTGCCCTCCAAAAACATCTCCTCAGAATCAGTCCCAACTCACATAATCGATCCACTCCACCTAACTGATACTCTTCCACCTTCACCCACAATCAAAAGACCAGTCAATGTAGTCTCGGATTCATCTAACGAGTTTGCAGCCAATAGTGGGAAATACTCCACCTCCCTCAAAGCTTCACTATTTGGGGAGAGTGCAGATGATGGGACCAATGGTAACAACGAGGTATCGGACAGCGATGTGCCCCAAGTTGGGGGTGTTGAACCGAACAAGAAAACCGGAGGTTTGGGAGGATCGCTTCGTTAGCAAAGTGGCCTTTCACAAGTTTCGAGAGTGGTGGCCAGTGCAGAAACTGATTCTAGAGAGGAGTATTATTACAACTAACCCGCTAGACCTACTCCCTAATGTACATAGACAATTCCATGCTAGAGTGGGATGGGAGCACTTTCAGGATGGGTTAGTGGATGCCAATGAGCACATGGTGAAAGAGTTCTACTGCAATGTGGCCCACGTCAAAAAGGGCTCAATTGTAACCAAGGTGCGAAACAAAAGTGTTGTATTCTCTGGGAAGGCATTCAATGAGTATTTAGGGTTCGATGATGAGGATAAAACCCTGTATAATGAGAAATTGGAAATGGGGGAAGAGGTTCGCCCTTGGCTAGCTAGTTACTTGGCCCACCCGGGTGCTGCTCCAGATTGGTTGCAAGCCGGGAAGAAAATATATCGAAAGACCTTCAACTTTGAGGCTCGAGGGTGGTTGACATTTGTGTGCAGTCGGCTTGACCCTTATACCCACGATCAGACTATTCCTCTTCAGCGAGCTGTCTTGATTGCGTCTATTATGGCCGGGTACCCTATAAATGTGGGCAATGTGATGTCCGGGGTGATTGCTGATGTAGGATGAGAGCATTATAGGAATTACCCTTTTCCCAACACGCTCACCATGTATTTACGGGATTTTAAAGTGAAGAAAAAGTCCTATGATGTGAAAGTTCGACCAGTGGCCCCATTCTCATGGTTCAGCATTCAGGGTCCTGACAACCTAAAAGACAAAAAGTACAATCCACCCACCTCTGCCCCGACTGGCCAGTATGAGGAGCCAGTTGCGGTGGATTCTGCTGTTGATCTCTTCATCGAGCTTCCATCCATGCCTACTGCGGTTGATTTGCCTCTAGGACCCTCTTCTTCTGCTGGGCCCAGTACTTCAGTTGGTCCGGGAGTTCCTTCTTCCCGGGCTCACCCTTTCACCGCCCATCAGTTGAGCCAGACTCTTGCCAGTTTGAATAACTGGATGTCAACTGCGACATCCAAGTTGTCGACTTTATCTGCGTTCGCTGAGGCCCAGTCAGCACCTCCCTAAGTTCTGATTCCTCAGTCTATTGAGGATACATTGCAGAAGCTCCTGGACAACCAAGAAAAGATTATAAAGACTCGGGAAGCCTTGACTTAGGCTGTGGATTCACATGGCAAGGCTCTGAAGAAGCTTGCCAAAGAGCAAAAGAAAATGAGAAAGTCAAAGGCTTCCAAAGAATCGGTGAAAGCACTGCGGATGGATGTGGACAAGTTGTTGACAGACCAGATGCCTTTAGACTTGTTATTTGGGGATCCAGCCCCTCCAACAGCAGCACCAGTGCTACATCCACAGCATAAGCAGGCACCCAGGCTCCCGGGAAAGAAGAGAAAGCTCCCCAGCATAGTTGATGCGGTGATTGAGCTAGCAGAGATTCAAGAGGGTCCCTCCAGTGTTGCACCCGACATTCAGCCGGTCCATGATCAGGCCCCAGTCCCAGCAGCTGAGCAGTAGGAGGCCGGGAACATGTCTGAGGTTCCCGCCCATATAGAGGACCAGGGGACCACTGAGGATCCCATTCAGACGGACCAGGCCTAGGGAGCTCTTCTGTATCCTTTCATTGACTTTTTATGCTTAATTGTGTAGTTGGTATTGGGGACAATGCCAGCTCTTATTCGTGGGGGTGCGCCCTACTTTTTGATTATCTGGATGACTGTACATATTAGATTCTCATTTTATGTTCTATTGATTTGATTTTCTAGTTGGTCTGTATATAACTTTACATTTTAGCTACTTTTCTCGTACTTTTTATTCTCTTTTGGTCTATATATAAAGTTACATTCGGTATATATTCATCCCTCATTGTATATTCTACTCCCCTATTGTACATATTCATTATGTTTTTCTATTTTCACAAAATTTTTCATTTTTAGCTTCGTAGATAGGCTCGTAGCCTTTTGCTTTGTTTTTGGCGTTTTCAATAAGCCCTTGGTTTTCTTAATGCCACGGTTCTTTCCACGGGTGGAGTATAGTGCAAACTGGGTGGCTCTTCCCGATGATGGATAAAGTGATTACCTTCTTAAGGGTTTGAGTCCGTTTCTTTGATTTTTCTTTTATTTTTGATAGTTGTAGTTAAGGGTGCCGCAAACAAAGCTTCACTTGGGCCTAACACATTTGCCTTTGATGCCATGGTCAAAGACATAATGTTGTGTTTAGGATGGTGAAAGTCGTGTCTTTGAGACTCTTACGTTGACCAAACAATCATCGTGTGGTCTTTTTGGACCATTGTGCGCTTGAATCGTAACTAAGGTCGTTGTGGGACCTCGACTCGATATCTTTAGCAATCCCCTAGCATGTGTGGTGAGGAATCAAATTGTGAGTCCAAGCCCCGAGCCAATGGTCTAGAACTTGCCCTGAATGTTTGTTGAGGTGAAATCATAGGTGAAATTTGACTTGAGAAGTGACTATAGGCTTTCCTTGATCCAAAAGTTAAGATGAACAATTCCATGGCCTACCAATAAAATGATTCCTAGTTAACCCTTTTGAGCCTTAAACCTTCTTCTTTCATGAACCAATATTACAAGCCTATACCCGTTCTAAATTCTTCCCTCTCTTGGCACCCACATCTTTCCTTGAGCAATGGCAAAGTCTATGTTTGGGGGGGAGAGACAAGAAGGAAAACAAAAAGGGGTAAAAGGTACAAAAGCAAAAAAGAAAAAGGCAAGGAAATGAAAAAGAAAGAAAAAGAAAAAGACAAAAGAAAGCACAAGGTGAAAAAGAATAAAAAGGGGTTAAGAAAAACAAAAGTGAAAAAGGTGTGGAAAAAGTAGAAAAAGGAGAAATGTCTTGAGTTGTATAAGAAAGAGTGACAGTGTGTCTCTCTAACCCCTTGAAAGAGGTGAAATGACTCAAAGAGTCAGAATTGTGCCAAAATGAAGCAAAAGAAGGACTTAATGGAAAGTTAAACCCACTTGAATAAAAACTTGCCGTAACCTTACCCAAAGCCTTCACAATGACTCCCCAAAAGCCCTATAGCATCTTGATTGAAGGGAACCTACATTAGTGGATACTTACATAAGGGGCAAGCATATGGTACCTTGAGCCGGACTTGTGACTTTCTTCTTGAGTGAGATAAGTGAAATTTCCATCAACCTTGGTTTGTGTGTCAATACTCTAAAACGTGAGGTTCGCTTAGGAAGAGTTGAGGACGTGTGAGTTTGGGTTTCACAATGACCAAAGTAATTTTGAGAAGTTCTTTGATGAAATGTGTCAACTCTTGATGCTCTTGTGCCACACTTGATCCAAAGTTTTCAAAGTTTAAATTTGTTTATGATACATTCGTATTGAGGGCAATTGTTAGTCCCAATTGATGCTTATTGAGGTTGCTTTAGGGTAGCTGGAATTTCTTGGATTGCCCTTTTAGGGGTGGGTCTTATTTTATTTGCTTGAGGACAAGCAAAGGTTTAAGTTTGGAGGAGTTGATAAGTAGGATTTTGACGTATTTTATGCCCCTACTTGCTTATGCTTTGAGTATAAATTACTACGAAATAGTCCCAAAATGCACACAGGTTGTGCATGATTACAGGGTTGAGCGACAAAGTGACGAAATATCGAAGATCGGCTCAAAATGGAGTGAAATCTGCTCAAGTGTCAAAGACCAAGTGAAGTGAAGTAAATAGAGAACCTAGTGCGGACCGCACAAAAATGCACGCGGCCGCACTAGGAGATTCAGAGACCTGATATTATCAAGCTGCAAGCCACGCGGCCGCTCTACACTTTTGCGCGGTCCGCACAGATGAGATTCAGAGACTTGCATATTCAGGCTAAGGGGCAACGCGGCCGCGCTACCTTTTTACGCGGCCTGCGCACAGGAGATTCAGAGACTGGAAGTTTGGAGACCAGAGCCAATGCGACCGCTCTACCTTTTTTGTGCGGTCCGCACTAACGAGAATCAGAGAGCTGATTCCTGAGCCAAGTCAAGCAGTGCGCCCCGCCTACTTTATGTGCGGACGCACCAACTTCCACTGCAGTCGCGCTACACTTCTACGCGGTTCGCGGTCCGCGGTCCTCCACTTCAAAGAGGTAAAAATTATGAGTTCAAGAGCCAATGCGGCCGCGCTACCTTTTTGCGCGGTCCGCGCTGATCCCGCAGGGATATTTTTGTCCAGTTTTTTCAGCCACTATAAATAGAATATTTTATCATTTTTAGGTCAAGTTTTTGTATCAGATATTGAGCTGAGCTCGTGAGAACCGAAGTTTTAGCCTATTTTGGCATTTTAGCACTAATTTCTCAATAGAATATTGTAGTTTCTTCTTAGCAATTAATTAATATGTTGAGTTGTTCTTTTATTTCTTCAGTTTTCTCTTTAATTATGTCTAACTAAACCCACACAACCCTAGTGTGGGTAGTTGGTGGGTGTTGCCATCTAGGGTGAGATTGAGATTGGGTGTTTGTTATTTGGGTTAATTTTGTGTTCTAATTTCAAATTTGTGGTTGCAAACACAGATTCAAGCTTATTGGGTCTAACTCTTCTTGAGAAAGAGAGTCCATGAACCTAAAATTGATCCAACAAGGAATTGGGATGGATCCATGAGAAATGGTAGTCCCAATTAACGGGTTAAACCTCGAAAGAGTAATTACACTACTTGAACTCTAGTTGCTTGGTCTAGTTGGCCTACCCAATTGGTCGAGAGAGAGCCAATTGGGCAAACTTGTGCTCTCTACCGAGAGATGTGAGAATGGGTACAAATGTGTAACGGTTATAGCATAAGCCCCAAATATATCAATCTCCCCTTAGTAACTTCTACCCGTTGACTAGCTACCTAGGTAGTGTCGCGACCCTAGTGCCTTTCTTTATATTAAATACAACTTAGCAATATTCTTGTAGCTTAATTTAGCCTTAATCATTAGTTTATAACAGTAGTGATAAATACAAAAACCCCAAAAATGTCAGAAGTACAATTAGAAGCACATACGCAACTCTAGTCTAGACAGACAATACAACTCCACTCCAAGCTCCCTATGAAAATTCAATCCCGAACCACTATTTGGGTAAAAGCTGTTGCGACCCGCTCTTCCTACCATTGCGTAGTGTCGAGTCGGCAGCGATTAGTCATCACATCAATATTGTGTACACACGCGCTTATTTAATATAGTTTAGTGTATGTGTGTTGCACATTTGCCTTGCGTCAAGTAAATATACTATATATGTGAAAAACAATGTGTTTGATGACGATCGCAAACCGGTGTATAAAAATTAGTCTAGCTAGTCAAAGATAGTATAATATTAAATCATCTCAACAGGGATTGATTTAAATAACGCTCCAATAAATCTTCAGCTTAACACTATTTTGGAAAATAAACCTTTGATTTTGAGTTATTAACTACTTAAGAGCAAAAACTAAGATTCTTAATTGTGAATGAATAATGGAAATTTAGTTGCTAAGTAGCAACGATTGAATATCAAGGTGAGAAATAAGGATTTTGATAAGATATGTAACTAACTATTACTATGGACAATTTTGTGTTATATTCACTCTTAATTTCTGTTGAATCTTTCGATTTTCAACAGATGATTTGGCTATCTTGAGGATTCAAATTCGTTTTCCAAATGAAGTACAGTGCGCTAAAAAACCTAATGACGTGTGCTGTGAAAATATACAAAAACATGTTAATCGAATAATCTTATGAAGAACGTCTCTCGACTATTTTTCTAACTTGGATAAATTGATAACTGTATAAGCTCTTTCGATTATCTATGAAAGTGGTGAAATCAATCTAAACAAGATAACAGAATGCGACTTGCAATAAAACTTCTCTTTCGATTAAAGTAAAACTACAATTAACCTTGCAATTCAATTAGTAACCCATTCAATGAATTCAGGCAATTACTACAAAGCAAACCCAAAACAATAATCAATTCACCATATCCATTAATAACACTAAGAAAATTAATTCATAGTGGAAAATTTGTTCATCACAGGAGTATTAAGACAACAAGAAACCATTACAATCCCATAAACAAATAAACTTGCGTATTGAACGAATTGGATGAAGTATTCAGAGTCTATGTCACTTCCTTGCCTTCTTATCTCCAAAAATTATTTCAAAGTCTGAGATACCTTATTTTGGGACGAGCTAAGCTTCATATAGGTTAAAGCATGGCTGAGCACCTGGGAGTATGATTGGCTCATGGCCCCGTACCTTTGATAGACTTCCGTGGCACTTGCGCGCTCAAATGCATGTTGGGGGTCGCTAGTGAGCGTCCGCGCACTAGAATTTCTTCTTGCTCAACTTGTTTTTCTCTCACTAAGTGCAACAATTTGTCCATTGATCCACTCTGCGTCAACTGCATTGAGAGACAATATATTAGACCCAAATCAGACCAAATCTTTGTCGAATCAACCAATTTAAAGACGCAAAGTGAGTATAAATAGTAAGTAACTTTAAGCTCATCATTTGACTACATATGCATTATTCTGATTTTGTATTTTTTTTTCCTATTAATTTAGCAGAGATATATTGTAATAATTTTCATATAACCTAACCTTAGCTTGTATTATATTTTCAATTGTTATAATTTCAAGGTTGAAAAAAATTTAGAAAACAATCTGGAAATTTAGAGTTTTTAAATAAGAAAAATGAATCTAGTCATCTAGAAAATATTAGGTTTTTTCTGACCATTTCAATCCTAATTTTATTCCTTTCTTTTGAGTCTTCCACTTATTCTGATTACAAAAAAATTTATACAACTAAAACTAGCATGAGAAAAATATACAATTAAATATCAAATATGTGAATAAAATTACTAGCGAATATAAAAAATGCTAAGCAACATGCAGTTTAAATCAATAATTAAAGCTTAGATCATAAATTAATAGGATTATGTCATCATGCCAATAAAAATATTTCAAGAACTATGTAGTACATGTCACATTAAAAACAATCTAAAAAACTAAAAAAATTAATTTCTCCTAGTCTCGTCCTAAAATCATATGAACAATATATTCATCAAATAAACAAAATATAAAATATAATAGAAGAAAAGGAAACTTTTCTGTAAAAACCTTTCCGCAAGAGAACTATAACTTTCAAAAGCCTATCCAACACTTAAAAACTAACCATGGAAATTTACTAACAAACAAAATATTGGAATAGCAATATATGTGTAGAAATAATTGAAAGTTTTTAACTGAAAAAGGGAAAAAAGAGATTTTTGAAGTGAAATCAATAGGTAATTTCTACTGGTGACTTTAGATTGTAGTCCTACGGGCAGTCAAATATGTACTTATTCTATTTTTTATCAATTTTTCTGTCAACAAAATTTACTACATTCGAATATTAGTAATTGCAATGACACCAACATAATTTCGTCAGGAAATCGATTCAAATCATTAGATCTTTGTCATCACTTGTTTTAAAAGTAAATTTTGCGTTCTGAGGCCTTAAAAACCTCTTTTTTATCTCAACTCGATTTGCATGCGCAGTCCAGGCGCGCAGCCGGAAAGCATATTTGTGAAAAACTGTGAAAAATGATAAATTTTGGCTTTAAAATGAATTAAGTTGACTTCGGTCAATATTTTAGATAAACGGACCCGGACCTTGATTTGGAGGTCCCAGAGGGTCCGTAGAAAAATATGAAACTTGGGCATATGCCCGAAATCAAATTCCGAGGTCCCAAGCCCGAGAAATAAATTTTTAAAGAAAATTATTTTCTAAAATTATTTATGAGTTTTGGAAATGAAATATGATTAAAACTTAATGGTATTGGACTCGTATTTTAGTTCCGGTGCCCGGTACATGTCTTATATGTGATTTAAGATAAGTCTGTAAAATTTGGTAAGAAACGGACTTGAAACGCCGTGAATCAGATCATATTTGAGAAAATTGGAAAGTTTGAAGTTCTTATAAAATTTCATGATTTTGATGCTAAATTCATAGTTATTTATATTTTAGTAATTTAAATGCACAAGCGAGTCCATACGATACTTTTATGTTGTTGTGCATCTTAGGTTTGGAGCCCCAAGGGCTCGGGTGAGTTTTGGATAGGCCACGGGGTGAAATTGAACTTATGATCAAGTGCTGATATCTGGTATTTTTGCCCAGGCCTCTGGTCTTACAATTGAAATGTTCTCAGGCTTGGTAATTGCAACCCATGCCTCGCAAATGCGAAGAGTGGACCTGGCAGCCTGAGTCGCAAATGCGACTATTTTATTGCAAATGCGATGATGGCTCGAAAGGTGAGTGGGTCGCAAATGCGAAGGTCCAAATTTCTGAAGGGTTCGCAATTGTGACATCAGAGACCTCTAATATCACACTTAGACGAATTTTTAACCCATTTTCATATCTTCTCAAAATATAACCACTCTAGGGCGATTTTTCAAAGGCATCTTCTTCTCCAAATCAGTTGTAAGCTATTTTTAACTAGTTTTCATCAATCCTTAACATCTTTTAACATAATTGTAACTCAAAATCAATGATTTTCATGGGCGAAATTGGGTGTTTTGGGTAGAACCTAGATTTTTCAAAAAAAAATGGGGACTTAGATCTCGATTTGAGGTCTGATTTCAAAATAAATTATATATTTGGGTTCGTGGGGTAATGGGTAATCGGGCTTTGGTTCGAACCTCAGGTTTTAACCATGTGGGCCTGGGAGTATTTTTGAACGTGAATTGTGTCCATGTCATCGAGGTAAGTGTTTGGTCTAACCTTAACTTGAGGGATTAGGAATCGGGTACTGTTTGCTATGTGAAATTGCTGAGTACGACGTATAGGCAGGGTTTTTCTCACCATTTCAATCCTAATTTTATTCCTTTCTTTTGAGTCATCCACTTATTCAGATCTCAAAAAAGTTTATACAACCAAAACTAGCATGAGAAAAATATATAAATAAATATCAAATATGTGAATAAAGTTACTACCGAATATAAAAAATGCTAAGCAACATGCAGTTTAAATCAATAATTAAAGCTTAGATCATAAATTAATAGGATTATGTCATCATGCCAATAAAAATATTTCAAGAACTATGTAGTACATGTCACATTAAAAACATCTAAAAAACTAAACGAATTAATTTCTCCTAGTCCCGTCCTAAAATCACATGAATAATATATTCATCAGATAAACAAAATATAAAATATAATAGAAGAAAAGGATACTTTTCTGTAAAAACCTTTCCACAATAGAACTATAACTTTCAAAAGCCTATCCAACGTTTAAAAACTAACCATGGAAAATTACTAGCAAACAAAATATTGGAATAGCAATATATATGTAGAAATAATTGAAAGTTTTAAACTGGAAAAGGGAAAAAAGAGATTTTTGAAGTGAAATCAATAGGTAATTTCTACTGGTGACTTTAGATTGTAGTCCAACGGGCAGTCAAATATGTACTTATTGTATTTTTTATCAATTTTTATGTCAACAAAATTTACTACATTCGAATATTAGTAATTGCAATGACACCAACATAATTTCGTTAGGAAATCGATTCAAATCATTAAATCTTTGT